>RJWM01016565.1:0-45012 GCA_004363535.1 Dasyprocta punctata
GAGAAGTGGCTTGAAGCTATATTACAAAAAGTTTTTTTTTTTGTAACTGAGTGGACACTAATTTCGCTCTTAAAAAACAGGAGGATGGCTGGTGAAGTTTGGAGGTGGGCAGGTAGTGGGACAGAGATTCTTCACATGCAGTTATACACTATTGAGAAATTAAGGATGTGGAAAACACTCCAAAATTTACTAGATATAGCCCAGCTACTCAAAAAGCAAATGCTGGAATTAAATGCCTTATCATTAAACTAGAAATAAGGAAATTTAACTCAGCAAGCTAGGAACTGAAGAAGAAACAAAGAATAAGAAAAACTGAAAAAAAGTAGAATAAATTAAGAAAGATAAAAGCAAAAATTAATGAATTATAAAAGCCAAAAAAACTACCCAAAGATCTATAACTTTAACATATACATTTAGAAAAATAAAATAGACAATTTTTCAAATTTAAGAGGACAATAAATAAAATTAGATACAAGTGGAACAGAATTGTGGATAAAGAAACTATGCTTGCAGGGTGTGATGGCATACACCTGTAATCCCAGCACTTGGGGGGCTGAGGCAGGAGGATAGAAGTGAGTTCAGAGACCAGCCTGGGTCAACAAGACCCTGTCTCAAAAAAAAAAAACAACCCACAAAACTCAGAAACTGCAGTAGAATCTCTGTGTGTAGGAGTGACATGGGCATGGGTGACAGACTTGGCAGTTTGTTATTTATTTATTTTTATTTTAAACAGAAGAAAAGTAAGAAATTAAAGTAAAACAATTTCACAACAAGCCAATAGGAGAGTAACAATAATCAGCACATTGCATACTGTTATATTCATAGCAGTTGTTTAGGGTATAAGATATAGACATGAAACATTGTCCAGAAAAGTATTAGCACAAAACTTTTGCCTCAATGAATCAAGAGAAACCAGCTATATGACTCTCTTTTTTTTGTTATGATTGCTCTATTATTTTCAAATAAACATTTCACATTAAAAATGAAATCCGAAGATGACCCTGTGAAAACTACAGCTGGTTATTTATTTAACACCTACCTATTTACTGCTGTGTTCCAGCTACTGTTCTAATCATTCTGGGTAATGCACTGAACAAAACAGACAAACAGAGGATTCCATTCTGAGCTCTAGTGAGCCACCAGTTCAGCTGAGGCCCAAGGCTGGCCCAAGTGCTTGGTTTTGTTTGTTCGTTTTTTGTTTTTAAAATATAGTCTCGCTATGCAGCCCATGCTGGCCTCAAACTCAGGATTCCTCCTACCTCAACCTCCAGATTGCTGGGATTACAGGTGTGGGCCATCATGTCTGGCTGGCCCAAATGCTTGGATCCCAAAGTGTTTGTTGAATGGACAAGAAAATACTGAGGCTCAGGTGAGATGGTGGGGCAGGAGATGAGAGGAATTTAAACTTATGGAAAGCCTAGATCCAGAAGAAAAAGAGGAACCTACTCTCTAAGAAAATTAATATTTCTTTGTTTTGAGACAGGGTCTTGCTGACCCAGGCTGGTCTCAAACTCCTGGGCTCAAGTGATCCCCCCACCTCAAGCATCAGTGCTCGGTGAGAAAACAGGCCCTTGCTGAGGTCTCTGGGCCTGGAAGCTGAGCTACCTGAGCAAACTGCATCACTCTGAGGGCACGGAGGAGCTGATAAGATGGCTCAGGACACAGGTGTACAGCTGCTGTTCTACCACCAGGCCCACAGTGTGCAAGAGGAGGATGTCTCTCTGAAGGAGGCCTCCAACAGCCAAGATGTGGAGGCTGTAGACGGGTGAGGGCTGCAGGAGAAGTGGGGGGGAGTCTGCTGGGCAAAACCAACTTTATGCTAGAAACAGGAGGAAACACTTACCGGTTTGTTAATTATAGTATTTGTAGGGTTAGATTTGCCTGTGGGTGTGGGGGCAGTAACTCACGCTTTAAACAAACAGCTCCAACATGCCACAAGAATTAGCAGCAACAATAGGCATCTTCTTAGAACGAGACTGACAGGTGGCCCACAACACACAGCCCCAGCCTGACCTGCAACTGGGCCTGGATGCCACACCTGTGCAAAGAGCCAGCCCACAGGAGCAGGGACACAGAAGTAACACATTCTTTCGTGGGGTATTTGTTGAGAACTTGTTCTGTACTGGGCACTGTGAGGAACAAGAAAGATGAGAGAAACATGAGAGACATGGGAGATTACCCACAGTCTGGTGAAGAGTTAGCAGTCTCCCCGAAAATACATGCCACGTACAAAGAGTGGATGCACAGAGCCGAATGGGACTTACGGGCAGGGAGTCCCCGCCAGGAGGGTGGGAAGGGCCATGGTGTGGCGGGGTCAACGTTACCCGAGAGCTCTGCCAACACACACTGCCACACTTCTTGTAAAGAAGTAGGAGGTCTGGAGATGTGGGTCAGTTGGCAGACTGCTTGCCCAGCATGCTTAAGGCCCTGGATTTGACCCCCAGCACCACACACACACACACAGAAGGCAGGAAACATGTATTAGGTTTTTTGTTGTTGTTGTTGTTTTTTGAGTACCAGGGATTGAACTCAGGACCTGGTGCTTGCCAGGCAGACATTTGTAATGCTGAGCTATATCCCCAGCCCTACAGGGAAACATGAAGAAAATACAAAATCACTTCAAAGATGTATATTGTTACTATTTTGGTTGTATTCTTTCAAGTTTTTTTCCTATGCACAGGTGTATATATATTCACATGTACATTTTTTACATAAATATAGTTCGTATCATATCTATTATTCTATGCTTTGTTTTTGTTTTGTTTTGTTTTTGCGGCACCAGGGATCGAAGTCACAACCTCGCACCTGCGAGGGCAGGTGCTTAAGCCACTGAGCCAAACTCCCAGCCCTGGTTTTTTGAGGCAGGGTCGCACTGTGTAGCTCAGGCTGGCCTTGTGCTCGCGTTGTAGCCCAAGCTGGCCTCGAACTCACAATACTCCTCCTACCTCAGCCTCCCAAGTGCTGGGATTAAAGGCATGCGCCACCACACCCGGCTGTTTTTATGTATTTAACAGTAAGTTCTGAACATTTTTCCTTGTCGATAAAGTTTTTATGGATATGTCAGATTTCACTAATCCTTTATTTTGCCACTTCAAGTTAGTAATAATTGTGGCCATTATTTTTTTCCTTTGGATATACAATACAACCTTGGATTGTATGTAAACTTCATCTGTGAATGTTCCACAAGATGAACAAATATTTCTAAAAGGTTTTAACTCAGTAGATGAGCAATGTCTTGCAATACAAGTAGCACAACATGTCAAAGGTCAAATGATCACAATTGGTTCTTCTCTCTTTCTCTTGCTGCTTTGATGTACAAGTGCTTTGGACTATGAATAGAATGAATTATCCTCTCAAACCAAGGTTTTACTGTAGTCTTTTTTTGTTTGTTTGTTTCCTAGTACTGAGAATTGAACCCAGAGCCTTCACACTGAGCTGCATCCCTAGCCCTGCCTTTTAAAAATATTTTTAATTTTGTCACACTAAGTCACCAAACTGCCCAGGTTGGGCTTAAATGTGAGGTCTTCCCAGAATGCTGCGATTAACAGGAGTGCACGATCAAGCCCAGCTGCATTTTGTCTGTATGGAGAATAGCTGTATCAAAGAGGATGCAGTTTCAAGATTTTGATACATGTTACCAATTGCTTCACAAAAAGAACATATCAATTTAGAGTCTCACCACAATCTAATGAGCATGTCCTTTTTCACTTTATACTTCCAAACTTTAGGTATGAATATTTGAAATAACTTGCAAGTTTGATAGAAAAACTTTCTGTTGCTTTAGTTTGCATTTCTTTTTATTAATTATTACTTGGACTCTTTTTTCTTTTTTTTGGACATGGTCTCGTTATGCAGTTCAGGCTGCCTTGAACTCATTTTGTAGCCCAGGCTATCCTCAAACTCAGTGATCCTTCTTTCTCAGCCTCCCGAGTGCTGTGATTACAGGCATGCACCACCACACCTGGCTACGTAGGCTCTTTAAAGGCTCACCAGTCACTGGTGATTCCTTTTTGATGAGTCATCTGATTATGTGCATTATCTACCTTTATGTTTTCTGTTCTATTGGGATATTCTTTTTATTCCATTTCATTTGTGTAAGTTTTTTTTTTTTTTTTTTTTTTTTTTTTTTTTTTTGCGGCACCGGGGATTGAACTCGCAACCTTGCGCCTTCCAGGGCAGGCGCTTAAGGCACTGAGCCACACTCCCAGCCCTGGTTTTTTGAGGCAGGGTCGCACTATGTAGCTCAGGCCGGCCTTGCGCTCTCGTTGTAGCCCAAGCCGGCCTCGAACTCACAACACTCCGCCTACCTCAGCCTCCTGAGTGCTGGGATTAAAGGCATGCACCACCACGCCCGGCTCATTTGTGTAAGTTTTAACATATTTTATTATTTCATGTATATATCATGTATAAGAATGATTGGTATGTTTCAGGCTATTAACTCATTATCTTTCATATATTACAAATATTCTATCCTAGATTAGGATTTTTCATTTAGTTTTGCCCATTTATTTATTTATTTATTTATTTTGGTACCAGGAATCGAACTTAGGACCTCATGCTTGCTAGGCAGGCGCTATGCCCCTGAGCTATGTCCCTGGCCCTGTCCATTTTTAAAGCACACATAAATCTAAATATCCATTTAATCATGGTAGCCTATTCATGCTTACCAAACTGTAGGGCTGCAGGTGGCTGCACCTGGAAGCTGGAGGCCAGCAGGTGGGCGGGATGAGGCCCACACTGGGCGGGGCTGGAGAAAATGCCCAGTGGGGCAGAGGGGCAGAGTGGAGAGGTGGCGATGTGACTCACAGGATGCTGACCTGAGTGACAACTGAGCATGATGGAATATGGAGCAGGAGCCATGGGGTGGGGCGGGGACTGTGTTCTTTCCCTCTGGGCTTGTGTGGAGGCTCCTGTTGGGATAACTCACTAGTATCCGGATTAAACTAGTTTCTGTCTTTACATCAGACTCCATGTTTTGCTACAGAATTACATATTGCATAAACTGGGTCCTAATACTCAATTTAGGTGGAATATGTGGTGTTTTAGTGAATTGTGAGAGTTGAGGGGTTAATTTCTTTTTCCTGAAATCACTAGTGATTAAAATATCTCTCCTTGTGCTGGGTGTGGTGGCACATGCCTGTGATCCTAGCACTTGGGAGGCTGAGACAGTTTGGGCTATATTTTGAGTTTGAGGGCAGTTTGGGCTATAGAGAGTTCAATGCCAGCCTGAAACCACAGAGTAAGACTCTGTCTCAAAAAGAAAAATTTAAAAAAGTCTCTCCTGGGTTTTTTCATTGGCAGTTTTCTGGTGTTTTACATCACCACAGTCCCTGGGTCTGCTCTATTGGCTGGTCTGTTCCTATAGCAGTACCAACTGTGTGAATGCTATTTTCTTTAAGCATATTTTAATAAGTGCTAGGATAAGATGGGAACTCACTTGGGCCCTTTGGGTCTCTAAGCACTGAGTGCACTAGGACGTGGATTTAAGGGGTTTGGATTTGTTGCTGGTTCAGAAATCACCCAGTTCTTGAAGGAGACCCCCACTGTCATTGGGGAAGCCGCCAGCTTCTGGCCCAAAGATAGCTCCATGCACTCTCAGGGCCCCTGTGTTGATGCTGCTGCTGCTGCTGCTGTGTCGGCCCTGTGCTCCCCAGGGGAACGAAGCCCTCTGTGTGAGGCTTTGTGGACGGTCATGTCGAGACTCCCTCCAGCCAGTGCTCTGTCTGCCAAGGGTTTCCTATAGGTTAGCTCTGGGGAGCTGTTCTAATCTGTTCTTATCTGCGTTGTTGCCAGAAAGAATCCTTTATAGTTGCTGGCATTTATTGACTTTCTCCTGATTTCTTTGGTAAATGTAAGTTTTCCCCTATTGCACATTTGCTGGGCTGGCTGGCTTTCTTTTTTCTTTTCTTTTCTTCTCTTTCTTTTCTGTTTTTCAGTTTAGGGTTTTGCACTGAACTACACCCTCAGTCCTTTTTTTTAAGTTTAGTTTTTTAATATTTAATTTTTTTTTTTGAGACAGGGCCTCACTATTTGGTCTAGGGTGAATTTGAACTTACTATGTAGCCCAGACTGGCCTCAAACTTGTAGTAATCCTCCTGCCTCAGCCTCCCAAGTGTTGGGATTACAGGAGTGTGCCACCATGCCCAGCCTAATTTTTAATTTTGAGTCACGGTATTGCTAAATTGCTAAATTGCTCTGTGTGGGCTAAAATGTGAGCTCTTCCTGTCTTATCCTCCCAGAGTTCTGGGATTACATGTGTGTGCCACCCCTCCCAGCTGGATTTTTCTTTTTTAAAGTGATTTTTTAAAGGATCTTTCTTCTTGAGGAATAAAGAGGATACAGCAACAAATCCTAAGCGTGAATCTTAGTGAACTTTCATGTAAGGATCCACTGTGTAACTGCTCCCCTGCTCAAGATATTTCTTTTAGACTTAAGGAACTATTGGGGGAAGGTTGAGTGGAGAAGGAATCATGAATGTGCTCCCCACACTACCATTTTTTTTTTCCTAGAATTGTCAGTCATCAAAGATTTTAGGAGAAAAGCCGTGTGTCCGGTTTGGAGCATGGAGAGCAAGGTTAAAAATCTTCCAGTCCTCCCCCTTACTAACCATGGGACTTTTTGCTTCAGTTTCAGTGATTGAAATGGGAACAGATGGTAGCTCCGGCCTCATAGGCTGGCCTGAGGATCACACGAAGCAGTGTGTGGAAGTGCGCTAGAAATGTTAATTGTTGTTGTTTTTGTTCTGATGAATCACAGTGATGAAGAGGAGGAGGAGGAGGAGGAGGCTGAGGTTCCTAACTAAGAGTACACATCAGAATCACCTGGGGCACTTTGGCAAACTACTCATGCTCAGCCCAGCCGTGCCTTCTGAGTCAGGGTCTGATTTCACAGTCTCTGAAGGCTATCACATTGCTCGTAAGTGGCTGTGACCAGAATCAGTGAGGCCAGTGGGTGGCCCCTGCCAGGGTGCAGGTGCAGCGGGGTGACACCCACACTGGGTGGGGCTGGAGAGGATGCCCAGTAGGGCAGACTCAGGCAGAGAGGAGAGGTGGCAGGAAGTGGTGACCATGGGTGGGGTGGGGGGCTCTTGGGTGACTCACAGGGTGCTGGCCTGGTTGAGTGAGCGAGCCAGGATTTAGACTACAGGGCAGGGGAGTGGGGAGCAGAGATTTTGATAACTCCCTTTGGGTTCCTGGTGAAGATAACACAGGAATTGATCCCCAGGCCTGGGTTGGGGGTGTGCTTTGCAGAGGATGGGTACAGCCATGGGCCTGGACACAGAGCAAATGCAGAGGGCAGCGGAGGCCCAAGTTCATATGCATCTGCCTCTGAAAAGGTCTTTGTCCACTTATTCTGCCCTCCCCAGGGAGAGAGGAGGGCTTGTTTCTCATGTAATAACTCCCTGTTATTATAGAAAACTGGGAAATAAACAGTCCTCATCCAAAAATGAATAAGCACTTTGGGTTATTTCCTTTTCTCAGGTCTCATAGTTTTCCATGCTGCTTAATAGAGCTTAATCCTGACCTTTCAGCCAACACACTGGGCTGTCACAGCTGGCCCTGGTGTACGAGTTTCCTAGACCTCGGCTTTCTCTGGCCCTTGTTATCAACCAGTTTCTCTTCAATTAGAATTTAAAACGCTCCAGTGTCTTTCTCAGAAGCATTTGCATTTAGAATTACAGATGTGAGAGAAATAAGAAAAGATTTTGCATTCCTTGGGGAAGCTGATCCTGGAATGAATTATTCACTTGCTTTTTCTAGAACAATGCCGTCCAGTAGAACTTTCTATCATGATGGAAACGACCTTCTGTGCAGTCCAGTATGGCAGTCACTGGCCCACATGTGGCCACTGAAGGGCTGAAATGTGGCTAGTGTGACTGAGGAACTGGATTTTTTTTTTTTTTCATTTTAGTTAAAATTGAAATTGGCAAAAGAAAAGCAGGTACCATTAGGAAGTATTCAGTAAGAGGCAAGGACCTGAGGCCTGGCGCCCCTCCCGACTGCCCTGCTATCCAGTGCTTCCCCTCTCCAGGTGACTTAGAAGTGGGTCTTTCAAATCAAATGGACTTTCTCTCTGTCACCCCTCCAGCCTCTGCCCCTTGTCTGGCCCGCTCGGCGATGGATAGCCACAGCCTCCCTGTGACCTCTCACAGACCCCACTCCTCCTACCTTAGGAAAATTGCCTGTACCTTTTGCCTGCAGCCCCTCCCAACCCCTGCTCATGGAAAGCCCACCTCATCCAACAAGGCTTCCCAGACTCTACTGTCCCTTTGGGGTGAGGCCAGTTTTAGGACTCCGAATAGATATCATTTGGCTTCTTAGTGGGAAGTGAGGTGACAGGGATGGGTCGCAGCGAGATGTGACTGCAGGACAGCCAGGCAAGAGATTTCAGATTTCTCTGACCACCACTCACAGCCAGAAATGTATCTCACGCTCTCATCATGACACTTGAATCAGCGTACACATACATAACAGGGAACCCGAGGTTTTGTAAAACCGATACCCTTACTATGTGTGAGTCACCTGGATATTTTCTGTTCTGTTAAATTTTTAGGCAAAAATGTTGGTTGTAGCTTACTGATTTCATAATGGTCACAACCTGCAGGGAGAAAAATGCAGCTTGAGATCTTAGCTGTATCTCTGGACCCTGACCAGACCCAGTCAGCATGGAAGTTGGTTGGCTGGTTCCTCCCTGGTCTATCTGGAGCAAGAGAATTAAGACCGGCTCCTCTAAGGGTGTGGGGCCAGCCCTGCCACAGATGCCCACTTGCTGCGGCTGTCGCCCAGGCACGACACGCTGGATTCCTCGCAGAAAGAGCTGGCAATGCTCAGCCCCTGTGGGTGGGCACTCGGTGGGCTCTGCTCTCTGGGCAGTCTCCTTTGTGGGCGTTGGTTGGTTATGCACTAAAATGGCCACGGTCACAGATGCTGTCTCAGGAGGTTGAAGTCTGTAAAGCACTCTAGACAACTGGAAGAAAAATGCCAGCTTTCTTGACTCTTCAAGAGTCACAAACTACATCTCCTCCCTGATGAGGAACCTCCCAGGCCTAGCAGGGCTCACCTGTAAGGTCACGAGGGACAGACAGAATAAAGCAGAATGTGGTAGTGTCTGCCTGTGATTCCAGCTACTGTGGAGGCTGAGGCAGGGTGATTGCTTGAGCTCAGGAGTTCAAGCCCTGCCTGGGCAAATCAGTGAGACCCTATCTCAGAAAAAGAAGTGAAAGAAGAGAGAAGAGCAAAACACCAAGCTTCTGCACGATGGTGCCATGATGGTAGAAACACATTACTGTCCAGAGGATGGATGATAAATGTATTTAAGGGGCATTCCAGATGCGAGTGTGTCTCAGAGCTCACATCTTCTTTTAGATTTTAACCCCAAACTGAATTATTGAAAACAGGATCCCCAGAAACAGCTAAACCAAAATCTTTGCACTGAAAAATGTGCTTTATCCCTCTGAGCACTTTAGGCTGTGGGACACCTCCTTGGCACACTAACCTAACAAGCCACTAGCTGCTCCTAACCCTCTGCAGGAAAAAACAACCAGCGTGATGGTGGCAGGTGGGCTGAGAGATAGACTTGCAGATAAGAGCAAAGCGAGTTCTTTAGGGAAGGGGAGAGAGACAACAGAAGAGAGGCCCAATTACATAACGGTCCTGCTCCATAGGGGATGTTGTGAGGGAGGCGACTTCAGTGGGAAAAGATTTTCAAAAGGCGTTATGGAGCTGCGGTCACATTTTAGTAAGTTTTTCCTTCCAAGTGGTGAAAATACTGTTTCAGCCGTTGAAGTTACACTTCTCAGAAAAAGCAATTCATGGGAACGCCAGTGACTCTGGATAATGGGGTGCTATCGCGCGGCTCTCCTCGGGCAGGCTCTCCTCCTGAGGTCATAGCAGACGAGGCACACCGTGACCGCAGGTTTGTGGGTGAACCCTCGCCACCAGCTTGGCTGCCTCAGGCCAAAGCACCTCCGTTGCTATTAGGTTTCTTGGCTTGCTGATGCCTGGCGCTGGAGATGGAGAGAGAACTCTGAGGTGGGTGGGGTGGCCCTCATGACAGAGGCCAGGGCAGGGCCACTCAGTATTTGGGCTGGGGGGAGTGTAGAGAGTGGGGAGTGGGCTGGAAGACAGATTCCACCCTCTGTGCTGTTTTGCCCAAGCGAAGGCAGCCCATTCACTAAGGTAGGGCCAAGGCCTTTTGTCTTGGTAGCGTGTCTCTCTCTCTTCCCTGACCACTTGGTCCCCAGCTCTGCTTCTGTGAGTCACTCTATGTGATGACACAGGCACTCCCATCAGGGAGGGGACCTCAGATCGAAGCCAGGTATTTCTGAGAGAAGAACGAATTATTCCACCTTATCTGAGATAGCACGAAGCCGGTGCGTTGGAGACGTGCCGCGTCACCAGGAGGTTTCTGTGTTAGCAACAGCTTACCAGGTATTACACATACATAATACATTACACATCCTCTAGCTGAGATTCGCAAATGTCATTCAAATAAAAATGATGAAACTATTTCTTCTGATGGGGGAGAGCTATAATAAATACCAGTAATAACCTAAAAAAAAAATCAAGGTCTCTAAAATATTTCAGAGGGTTTTACAAGGCTACTCTGTAATGTGACCCAAGGCCAGACATGGGGTAGGACTTGACAGAAGTGGCAACCTGAAGAGCAGCCCAGCCAGCATATGACAGTGTAAGGAGTGAGAAACCCCCCCAGCATAAGCATTCTAGCTAGTGGAAATTAGATTCTGGCGATGAAATTATAAACAATTTTAACAGAAAGGGGGCAAGGCAGTAGCCACGGTGGACAGATGAGTAGATTTTCAGTGGGCCTCCTGGTTGTTCCCGTTCGTGCGATGCGTTGGTCGTGATACACCATGGTGTGTCAGAATGCCCAGGAGGATGGAAACCCAGGACTGGCAGTGCCTGCAGAGGAATCCCAGTCAGCACCAAGGCTGGTGGTTTGGTTCCTTCCCGGTCTGTTTGGAGCAAGAGAGCAAAGCCTGACTCCTCTCTGCAAAGGGAAGATGTGAGTGCTAGTGTCAGAAAGAAAAAGCACTCCATTTCTCTATTTCCAACTCTACCCCCTCTCAACAGTTCTCCTCAAACTGGGAACAAAGACGTGGAACAAAGATCCCTGCGTGCAATGAAGCTCCCAACAGCAGAGGTGCTGGCGCGTCCCCTCCGACCCCTTCACAGAGCAAAGCCTGCATGCACGTTCCCACTCGGCGCTTCCACACTAACCGGGGAAAAGCACAGATGAGGGAGCCTCACCTGTCCTGTGAAGCAGTTTACTATTTGTCCTTAAAATAAATACCCTGAAGGGAGGCTTCTCTGGGATATAGATGACCCAGCCCTGGGAAGGATAGTAAATAGCTTTGAGCTGACATAGTCAGGATTCAAAACAGTTTTGTCAGGGTGGAAAAAGAAAGAAGGAAGTTTTACAAGGGAAAACGTAACATTTTCTATCCAGGTGCATTAAAACCAGTCACCCAAATAGATGAGGGGACCCAGGGAGCTGGTTTTCCACAGGCCCCACGAGGACCAGGAGTAAGAGACTCTGACAGCCCGGCCACATGTACAGCCAGGACCTGGACCGAGAGAGTGGCCGCTGCCCTTCCCTACTCCCCGCTCCTCAGGCCACAATGGCCAGTGTGGGGCAGTGCAGGCTCAAGGACACCGGAGAAGGTCTGGGGACAGTAGCTGATGAGGCAGGGGGCCGTCAGCCTAGAGACAGAGACGCGAGGTGAGGCCCGCTGAGCCGGAGGGAGGACACAATTCCGCGCGCCCAGCAGGCTGGGGTAGAGGGAGGCAGCTCGGCTTCATCTGAGGAAGGAGCCCTGCGTGATGACGAGTTCCCATCTAAGGGGAGCCTGCCTGTATGTTCCTGAGATGGCCTTCCTGCCGGGCGTGCCTCAGAGGGGACGTTAGGGCCCATGTGAGAAGGTGGCCCAAAGACTTTACAAGCCCACTTCCGCAAAAGTGCTTGAACAAGCAGTTTGGAGTAGAGGTTAAAAGAGCAAATCTGAAAAGGAAAAAAAAAAAAAAAAAAAAAAAAAGAGCAAATCTGGGCATCAGGGTTCAAGTCCTGCTTCTCTCTTTAGTGATCTTGGGCAAGGTACTTATGCTTTCTGAGCCTCTGTTTCTCCATTAAAAATGAGGATTACAGACTAAACAGAACAACAACAATAAGAGAGGCTCATGGAAACAGGACACACCTGCAAGGGGTTTGTTGCAGTTTACAAGAATTAATCAAGGCACTTAGACCTGTGCCACACCTGTGCTAAGGGCTGCGTGCTGGGCAGCTGCTGGGTTGTCATCGTTGGCGCCATCGTTATCACCAATTCTCCCTGAGTTACTGAGCCATCTCTCTGTGCTGGGGGACTGGAGGTGAGCAGGTTGGCACCCAGCTCTCAGGAAGTTGCAGTGTATCATGGAAGGCACAGAAGTGTCATGTGTGGAGACAGAGAGGGCAGTGGAGGGCGTGGTGATGTCACCTGAGCAGAGCATATCTGGGGAGGCTCCTGGGGGTGGCGGAAACCAGCTTGCGAAACCGTGATGTGGCCAAGAAGCATTTCCAGCGTCTGGCGGGGCCGTGCTCCCCGGGCTGTTTGCTCTGAGGGTGGCTGTGCTTGGACTGCACTGCACTGAGGCGCTAGGACTGGCTGGGCTGGCTGGGCAGGTCCAAGGGCATGGGGCCCCGCCCAGGCTCCTGGGCACACCTGAGGCCCATAGCCCTCATTCCTGAGCCTCGGGCCTCCACACTAAGCTCGCCTGACGTGCCTCATGCCTCGTCTGTGTCTGGCACCAAGCTGGGTGTCCCCTGTGATGGGGTGACGCATCCTATCCTGAGGATGGGTGGTGTCAGGGTCATCCATTTTACAGTTAAGGAAACAGGCTGGCACCTTAAATGTCTTATAAAAGGCAGAGCCGGGACTTGGAGCCAAGGATTTTAATGCCAAAATCGGGTGCCTTTCTGTACCCCACCCTGGGTAAGACCAGAGATGACTCAGGTGAGAACCCTGCCCTCCAGGAGGTGAAGCTGGGGATCCGATAACCAGCCCCCCATCCCAGGAGGGCTGTGAGGGCCCTGGCCAGTTACTGCCCAGCAGCCCCTTCCTGCCAGGGACCTGCCTGCCCCCCACCCCGCGGCCTCTCCACAGGGGCCATTTATAGAAGGAAGGCTGTAGTTTAAGAAAGATGAGGCTTTAAGCAGCTGTAGCTTTAGTTTCCAACAGAATTTCATCTGAACACAGTCAAAATTGAAAACAGAAGGGGAACTGCTCTGGGTGACAGAATGAGGGAACGTGTGTGGCGCCTGTTTCCTCGCCTGCCCACCCCAGATCACTCTGCAGGAACCCCGGGGAGCACGGGCCCCACTCTGAGGCTGGAGTGCCTATGCTATTCTGCCAACAAGCTCCTCTTCACGGTGGGGTTCAGTTTGTTCCTTGGTTGTTTTTTCTTTTTTTCTAATTCTGGCAAAATATACACAGTATAAAATTTATCACGTTCTTGAGATCATACTCTTAAGTGAAATAAGTCAGACACACATGTTTAAATACCTCACTGTATCTCTGGTGTGAGAAACTGACAGTATAAATAGGGACCAAAATGTATAATAGATATTGGGAAATGGGAAGAAAATGTTCAAATGAGAAGCGGAGCAAGGTGGGGTGGGGGAGAAGGAAAGGACAAGAAAGAAAAAATGGAAAGAAAATTTTTGTAAATAAGGAGAGGAAGAGGGGTTGAAGAGAGAGGAGGGGATGGGAAAAAAGAAGCAAGATATATCTTGTATATGTATGAATTCCTTATGAATGTCACTGTGTAGATCTAAAACGTACCAATAAAATTAGTTTTTTAAAAAATTTGTCATATGCACCTTTTTCTATTTTATTTTTATTTTTTATTTTTAATTTTTCGAGACAGGGTTAAGCTGAGTAGTTCAGAATGGTCTTGAACTCACTGTGTAGCTCAGGGGCCTCAAATTTGAAGTGACCCTCCTGCCTCAGCCTCCTGAGTACTGGGATTACAGGTGTGTACCACCACACCCAGTCATGTTCACCGTTTTTGAGTACATGACCCAGTGGCAGTAAATACATTCACAATATTGTGTAACCACCTCCACCATTTCATTTCTAGAACTTTATTTCATCTTCCCAAACTGAAACTCTGTGCCCATTAAACACATAAATCCCCACCTCTCCTCCAACTCATGCAGTCAGGACTCCATTTTCTATATGCAATTGGCTCCTCTAGATACCTCATTTAGCAATCATTGTGCCTCAGATAAACCTCACTGGCTGTGATACTGTCACTGTGCAAACCTAAATACCTCATCTAAGTGGACTCATACTGTATTTGTTTTCCTTGTCTTTCCCTCTCCTTCTCCTTCTCCTTCTCCTCCTCTTCTTCTGTTCTGCCTTATTTCACTTATCAAATTGTTTTCAGGGTTCATCCATGTTCTAGCATGTACCAGAACTCTGGCATGTATATAAAGCTGAATAATATTCCATGGTGTCCTTAAACCACATTTTATTCATCTGTTTATCCATCCATGGATATCGAAATTTTTCTTTCTTTCATCTCTTACGAATAAAAAATGAAAGCTGCCATGAATACTGGTGTACAAATATTTGTTTAAGTCCCTGGTTTCACAGTTCTTTTGAGTTTATAACCAAAGAAATGTAATGGCTGGATCCTAGTAACTCTAGGTTTAACTTTTTCAGGAATTCCTGTACTAGCTTCCACAGTAGCCAAACCATTTATGTACCCAGCAGAAATCCACAAAGTCCCCAGTTTCTCCACACCCTCACCAGCATGGCAGAATTTTTAATCTCTTGTTCACGATTGCATTTCTAGAGAACAGGACACGACACATAGTAGGAGACCAACAGATATGTTTTGGATGAATGAGTGGGCAGCCTTGGTCTCAGAACGACTATGTCTGGGAGCCCTCTTCCCTGAGGCCAGCACCCAGTCAGTAGGTGTCTCCCCAAGCAGGGTCCCCAGACCTTCCCAGTAGTCCCTGTTCAACTTCAAGAGAACTACCCTTCTGATGAGGGTGAGTTATTTAGGGGTGGTCCCTGGTACTCCTGTACTCCAGCTCCACTGAAGAGGAAACAATGTCACTTGGTGTCACGCAAGAACTGGAAGCACTATCAGGGGTCAGCGATGTACCGAGCTGGCTTCCACAGGAGAATTTTTCAAGCTATGACTCTTGACTCATTTGTGACCCTGAAACCAATTTCTATTGGTCAACACTAGCACTTAGGAAACACGAAATAAAAATATGCTATGTGGAAATGAAAAGGATGTATCAGTCTGTGAAAGTTTTGTTTTCAGTGTGATATTTATGTTTGTGTGTATTGGATCACAAGGAGTTTGAAACTCGCTGCTGTACAGAATCCACAGCCTCTGCTGAAAGAATTACTCATGACAGGGTGTGGCGTGCTTTCCGGGAAGCCCATGCCACCTGGGCCCCGCGGTAACGTGGCGACTGCCCTCCCCTACTTAGCTCAGGCCGTTAGCATGTGAGGTCTCTGTACTGACCCCACTGTGTGCAGGGCCCGTAATGGGCACTCGAGATGAGGAGGGACAGAGGGCGCCTTGGGGAGCGTACCGCACGGACAGTGAGGTGCTGGTGGAGAGTTGTGAATGTGTGTGTGTGTGTGTGTGTGTGTGTGTGTGTGTGATTTTCTTTTAATATGAAAACAAAAGTTCATCCAGAACAAAGATAAGACTGGCCGGAGAGGCCTTGAGGAACAGGAAGGAAAGGAAGCAGGATGGGACTGAGGAAAACCCACCCTTATTTTCTGTGCATCCTGGGGCTTGGCTGTTTGACTCTGGGGTGGAGGTAGGAGGAGGAGACCAGAGATGCCTAGAGGGACGTGGCCTTTGGGGGACATCCCGTGTTCTGAGCCTGAGTCTACAGCAGAGACACTGGGGAGGAGGCTGGCGGGTTGGGGGGCAGTGTCTGTGTCTCCAGACTGCCTCTTCCAGGAGGTGCCTTCTCACTCATCGCTCAGAGTTCTTTCTGGACTCCTTCCCACCACACTCCTATGTCTGGGCTGTCTCCCTCGCTGGTTCACCATTCCCTCTCCGTGGTCTTTCTAGGGTTCCACCCGTGATCCAAACTCCTTTGCTCTGCAAGCCCAACACCACAGGGTCCAAGGTCTGCGGGCTGCAGTCTGGGACAGGCAGGGGTGGGGTGATGGCACCAAGGGGGACCCCTCTTCAGCTCCAGCTCAGAGCAGGACCACAGTCTTCCCATTAAATGGCTTAACAACACTCTCCACTCTCCTTACTCAGGGTGAGAGTCCCACACCGTCCCAATCAACAAGGTCAAGGCAAACATGGCAGGATGCTGCCTGGCCCACGGGCCTCCGGGTCCGCCACCTTCCGGGTCAGATGATCCCAGGTGCAGAGCGACGAGGGTTGATGACTGCTGTCAGAACCCCGTGCTTCTTGTGGCCTGCTATGTGGACAAGGGTCTGGGAAACTGTCACCCCACTGCCACAGTGGGCTTCCTCCTGCTTGGCACAGCTGGGCTGGTGACGTACGCTCACCCTGTGACTCAGCTTCCCATGACACAGAGCCCAGTCTGGTGGAGAGCAACTCGTGCAGAAGGCTGCCAGCCACGAATCTGCCTCTGTGCTGTTCATATGATTGGGGTTCATACTAGACACCCTGTTTGCTTTCTCCAGGGCATGCATCTGGGGAGGGGAGGTCTGTGCCCCACTTAGTTTCTGAAAGGTCTAGTCTAGGATGACCGCTTCCTTCTCCCCTGAGGTGTCCTCTGATAGCTAACCCCCATGAGTTTTAAAATTTTCTGCATGCTGGCACAATTTGCAATAGCTAAATCTTGGAAATAGCCCAAATGCCCATCAACTGATGAATGGATAAAGAAGACTTGTTTTTATAGAATGGAGTACTGCTCTGCCATAAAGAAGGATAAGCTTGGGACATTTCTAGGTAAATGGATGCCCCTGGAGACTGTATGCTTAAGTGAAACAAATTGGACACACATGTTTAAATACTGCATTGTATCTCTGTTGTGAGAGACTGAAAGTGTAAATAAGGGGGTATAACAAATATTGGAAAATGGGAAGAAAATGTTCAAATGGGAGGGGCAACAAGGAAGTGGAGAGGAGGAAAGGAAAGAAGAGACAAAGAGAAAAGAGAACAGAAGGAAAAAACGGAAAAAGCTTTTGTAAATAAGGCAGGTAAGAGAGGTTGAAGGGAGGGGAATGGGAAAAAAAGAAGCAGCAAGATACATCACATACAGGGACAAACTCCCTATGATGAATGTTGTCATTATGCATCTTTAAAATGTACCAATAACATTCTTTTTTTCTTTTTTTTTTTTTTTTTTTTTGGCGGCACCAGGGATTCAACTCACAACCTCACGCCTGTCAGACAGGCACTTAAGTCACTGAGCCAAACTCCAGGCCCTTGTTACTTGAGGCAGGGTCACACTGTGTAGCTCAGGCCGGCCTTGTGCTCGCGTTGTAGCCCAAGCCGGCCTCGAACTCACAACACTCCTCCTACCTCAGCCTCCCGAGTGCTGGGATTAAAGGCGTGCGCCACCACGCCCAGCTCCGATAACATTCTTTTAAATGAAAAAAAAAGTTTCCTGCATGCTACATAGTTTACATTTTTAAGTCTCATGGTTGCAAACTTCCCCTCCAAATGTGATGAAAAATCTGCCCATCATTCTTACACAACACTGAGGCAGAGGGGCGGAAACCACTGTACTTAGACAGATGTGTGGCCCTTCGGCGACTTCTGTGGTTAGCATTACTGTCCGTGCCACACCCGGGCCGGGCTGGGCCGAGTCTCCTGTCCTCCCTCAGTCTGACCCGGGGTGGTGATTGCTTCCTGGTCTTTCCCCCACAGTTAGTGAGCTCTCAGAGGGCAGTGACTCTTGTCATCTTTCTGTCTCCAGACCATGAAGTCAATGCTCCGCATCTATTGGTGAAAAGGGAATTTTTAAACTTCTTGAGGGCAGGGACAGGAATGTTCCTCTTTCTTACCAGTTCCACCACTCTGCTTTGTCCAGAGTAAACACATATCCGGGCCAGTGGTCTAGCCAAGTGATGGAACTACTGCTGGAGAGTCACCTTGAAAAGTTTCCCAGGTCAAATTGGACTTTTTGTTTTGTTTTGTTTTTGTGCTTTTGAGACAGCGTCTTGCTCTGTAGCCCAGGTTGGTCTTGAACTTGTGGTGCTCCTCCTGTTTCAAACTCCTGAGTACTAGGATTACAGGTGTGTGCTACTGTGCCTGGTATCAAACTGGGTTCTGATGAGGAAACACACCTAAAGGCTTGACTCTGCCAAATTTCTGGAGTATCTGCCCGCTAAAGGTCAGTCCCTATCACATGGGAGGCACCATCTTGGGGCCATGGGAATGTGGTTTGGTGAGGCAGGAAGAACTTGTGTAATAACAAAAGGGTCTTTGCATGGCCCTGTGGTGATGAAGTGAACTAAGGAGTATGGTTAAATCAGTTCTCTGTCTTTAAGGTCAAAATACAAAAGAGAAACGAGAAGGAAGAAAAAAGAAAGAAGGGACCGGGCATGGTGGCACATACCTGTAATCCCAGCACTTGGGAGGCTGAGGCAGGAGGATTGTTGCAAGTTAGAGACCAACCTGGGCTACAAAGTGAGCTCAAGGGCAACCTGGACTGCATAGTGAGAACTTGTCTCAAAAAAAAAATAAAAAAAAATAAAAAAAAAAAAAAAAAAAAAAAAAAAAAAAAAAAAAAAAAAAAAAGAAAGAAAAGAAAAGAAAGAAGAGGAAGGCATATAGATGGATGGAGTGAGGTAGGAGAGAAAGAAGGAAGGGGGTGGAGAGGGCTTAGACTTAGTAGCCAGATCAAACTGGACCTGAGTCCCTTTCCGTTTCATCTAATTGTGGAACTCCAGCCGTGGGATTGATCTCTGAGCCCTAGCTCCCGCATCTGTGGAGTGAGGGTTAGATACATGCGTGTGATGTGCCTCATGTTGTCCTTGGCAATGGCAGACACTTAGTCAGCGTGGGACATTATTACCATGGCTTCATGTTTCACATGCTGTGTTAGTTTGGGTTTAGCTAATTTAAGCCCCCAAAAAGCATTTACTTAAAGATAAGGCTGAAAACTCCTAAGGTTGAAAAAAGTGTTGAACTCCAAGACCTCAGGAAGGCCAGGCGGGGAGGGCTTGGGCCAGGCAGAGGCAGCACCAGTCCTCCGTGTGCCCTCTGGGCTTGGGCCCCAGCGGGGCCACATGGAACTGAGTCTCCCTCAGGGAAGCAAGGTGCCACGTCGGGCGGGAGGGCAGGAGCGGCAGCTGCAGAGCCGGCAGAGCCGTGACCACCGCACAGGAAGCTCTGGGGGTGTTCATGTAGCCCCGCCAGGGCCAGGCCGCTATCCGGGGCAGAGCAATGTCATTACCACCCCTCCCCCACCCTCCCCCATTCTTCAAATTCCTGCACCCATTTCAGTTTCAACACCCTGTGCACCCAGCCCACCCCAGCCCGGCCCAGCCTGGCCCTGAGCAGGAAGGTGGCATCTGTGCTCAAAGGCCCGGCCGCCTAGGGCCCTGCCTCCTCCGCGGCCTCCCCTGAGCCCAGCCAGAAGCTGCCACACTCTTCACGGAGCCCTGGGTGCCCTGCACCAGCCCCTGCAGACAGGGTGTATAGCCTCACTGACTTCTTCCTACTTTTACCATTTCAAACGCGGCCCTTGACTTTATTCTTGGCCAGATCCTGCAAAACTATGTTGTCAGGGAGGCTATGAGGAAACTTAAGCCAGTAAAGGAAGAGCTCCACCGAGGATAATCGAAAATGAGAGCTCTGGGGATTCCCGGGGGCCACCAAAGGGCCACAGAAAGGAAGGGCCCGAATGCCAGCTTCATCGTCCTTTCTGGGCCAGTATTCTGCTGTGGCATGGGGTGGGCGGGTGAGTGGGTGGGTGGGCGAATGAGGGCATAGCGGGGTGGATGGACAGGAATGTGATGGGGTAAAGTATGCAGTGATTGTCTAGAAGTTAGACCTGTTACTACCGTAAAAGACACCTTGCCATGCATCCCCCTCAAAACACCTCCTCACTTTGAGCACATCGATCCCATGGCTCTTGCCACTTTCTGAAGTGGTTCTGGGAAGTCTTTTTTTGTGAGTGTCTTAATGAGCCATGATCAAAAATACAGTGAACACTGCTGCCGAGTGCCATCCAGCAGAAAGGCAGGCTTGTGAGACCATTACCGTGTGTCTTAAAGAGCAAAATAGGTGATAGGAGACAGAGAGGCAGAACTTTTGCAAAAGGGAAGGACACCAAGAGGTAGAAGGAGGGGAAAGAGAGTGGAGAAGGGGCTGAAAAAGAATTAAGGTGTATCCTACACTGTAGCAGCTCCCCACAATGAACATAATATGTATTTCAAATGTGCACTAATAAAAAAAAGTTTAAAAAATATAAATATATGACAGCCAATAAAAGGTCGAGAAAAATTTTAAAAAATACTATGTGTTTTCGCCCACCTTATTCACTGGATCTGGCACTGTATGACTTCTGGTTCTTCTTCAAATCAAATGACCATGAGAGGTAAACATTTTGAACCAATTCAGGACATCAAGGCAGCCATGACAGGGCAACTAAAGACACTCCCAAAAGAGGACTGCCAGAACTGCTTCAGAAAGGGGCAGGAATGATGGGATAAGGGTGTGCAAAGCCAGGGGGAGTATTTAGAGGGGAATTAATGGCAACGTGTTTTTTACTATCATAAATTTAAAAATCAATCACCACCATGTATTTTGACCATGCTCAGAGATGGATGGGTAGGTGGATATGTGAAAGAGAGAGAGAAAACAAAATGATGGGGAGAGATTTCGAGTTACAATCATCCTCTCGGGGCTCTTTCCATCATACAAGCAAACGGTCACCTGCTCTGCCTGTGTGGCCCTGAATTGGGGGCCGCTGGAGTCTGCCATCCTAAACATCATTTAAAAGTAGAGAAAACAATATTTTATGAAAATTATGAGAAAAAACTTTAAAAAGTAAATTATGAGATGTGTTCTGTACCAACCCCCCATGATGAATGTAATCATTATGCATTATAATTATGCACAATACAAATAAGACTTTAAAAAAATTATTTTAAAAAACTGAAATTTGGCTTTTGAGTATTGGAATTCTTTTCCTTCCCTCCCTCTCTTTCTCCCTCTCTCCCTTCTTCCCTCTTTTTTCTTTTTAAATGTAATCCACAAACCACAAAATTCACCCTTTTAAAGTGCCCAATTCGGTAATTTTTAATATATTCAGCAAGTTGTGACAACAATCACCTCTGTCTTATTTTAGAATATTTTCATCACCTCAGAAAGAAACCTTGGGCCCATTCACAGTCCTTTGCCAATTCCCTGGCCCCTGGCAACCGTTAATATACTTTCTTTCTATATAGATTTGCCTATTCTAGACATTTCATATAAAAAGTATCACAAGACTTTGTACGGTAGCACATGCCTGCAATCTTAGCATTTGAGGTAGGTGAGGCAGGAGGATCACACATGTGAGCCCAATTTGGGCAATGTAGCAAAACCCTGTCTCGAAAAGCAAAACAAATGAAAACAAAAAACTGGGGATCCAGCTCAGTGTTAAAAAAAAAAAAATCCCAAGACATGTGGCATTTGCATCTGTTTGTTTTTGGGCTTTTTTACTTATATAACATATCCAAGGGTCACCCTTGTTGTAACATGTATCAGTGTTCCACTTGTTCGGATGGTTGGATAATATTCCATTGCAGGGATGTACCACATTTTGATTATCCTGTCAGATCTTTTCCATGTTGGGGCTGTTCTGAATAATGTCACTCTGAACATTCATGTATACTTTTTTTGTTGTTGTTTCAGGATTTGTTTTTTCTTTTGGTTTGTTTTTGGACATAAGTTTTCAGTTCTCTTAGGTATATACCCAGTAGTGAAATTGCTGGGTCATGTGGTAATTTTATGTTTAATTTTTTGAGGAACTCCCATGAGTAGGGGATTTTTGATACCCCTTTTTCTGACTATAAACATAGGTTTACTGTAGAAAATCATATGTATGTATATATACATATGCATTCAGATGAAAATATGATTCACTTAAATGCTATGTTCTATTAATAACTACCTTTGGTATATTGGTGTAGTTTCTTCTTGTCTTATGGACATCATTTTAAAAAGTACATTGATTTTAAACTATACACAGGCATGTATCCTAATTATTTCCCTAACCTTCTATCATAAACATTTTCCACATTAATAAAGACTTTAGAGCGTAATTCTTTCTGGCCACACTCTACCATTGTGGGCACCGTGACTCACTCAGTCAACCTGCAGCTCCTGGACATGCAGATAATCTCCGCACTTCCTGATGATCACAAGTGGTGCAACATCCTTGAGCGTCAATGTCCATCTGTATCTCTGATAAGTTTTGAGATAAAGTCTTAGAAGTGAAATTCTGGGTAAAAGAGTGTGAATGTTTTTTTTAAAAGGAGCCGTTTACTTTGAAATAATTTTAGATTTACAGAAAAATTGCAAAGATAGCATCGAGTTCCCACCTATCCTTCACCAACTTTGTCTAATGCTATCAGCTTACCTAACAGGGTATGTAGGTCAAAAGTAATCAGTGAATGTTGGTGCAAAACTACTAATGAAATCCCAGACTTTATTTGGATTTCAGGAGTTTTTCTATGAATGTCTTTTTCCTGTTCAAAGATCCAATTCAAGATACCATGTTGTAATTAAGATGTGAGCATTTCTAAGGCTTTTGAGGTCCGTATAAATGTGTGTGTGTGCACAAACACATATAGAAAAGTTGTATCAATTTATTTTAGCACTAATACCATTACTGGGTCAAAGGGAATTTTACCAAATTAGGCCTGTCGGCAATAATAATAAAAATGTGGCTTTATTGAGAATTTTCTTTCTTTCTTTTTTCTTCCTTCCTTCTTTACTTTCTCTCTCTCAATATCTCCCTTTCCTCTTTCTTTTTTTCTTTTGAGATTTCAAGACCAGTTCTTGCTATGTTTGCTATGTTGCCCAGGCAGGTCTCAAGCCCACAGGACTCAAGTGATCCTCTTGCCTCAACCTCCCACGTCTCAGGGTCTGTAGATAGACACCATCATGCCAGGCTGTGGGGCACTGTTATTGCTGGTGAGCTTATGAATGTTTCCATGTTTGGTGGCAGCTGAGTTTCATTCAAGGTGATGCACAACCAGGGTCAAGTGTCTAGAAGCTGTGACTACGCTGTGCTAAGTCACCCAGGTAGGGGCCACAGGGCAGGCCCACATGCATGTGCCATTCTCTGAATTCTAGTTTTCTTTTCTTTTTCTCCTCCTCCTCCTCCTCCTCTTTCTCTTCTTTCTCCTCCTTTTTTTCTTCCTCTTCCTTCTTTCTTTTTCTCTCTCCTTCTCTCTGTCTCTCTTTTTGAGGTAGGCCTCACCGTGTTGCCCAGGTTGGCCTTGAACCACTGATCTTGCCTCAGCCTCCCATGTAGCCGGGATTGCAGGTGTGCACCACTGCATCCAGTTTGGAACTCTGCTTTTTCACTTGTTAAACAGGTGGAAAATCAGGCCTGTTGCAGGGACTGACTGTGAAGGCTGTTTTGTAAGCACTGTGCAGGCTGAGTGTGGTGGCGCAAATCTGTAACACCAGCACTCTGGGAGGCTGAGGCAGTTTAAGCTTCTCCTGGGCAATTTAGGACTTAGTGAGACTAGTCTCCAAAGTGGTGGTGGGGGACTGGGATGTAGCTCAATGCAAAGGCCCTGGGTTCAATACCCAGTACCCAGAGAAAAGCACTGGACAAGCAGGTAGAATACTGGGCAAACTGTCATGAGGGAGACTGAGCTACACCTTCTTTGGAAAGGATGACCTCAGCCCACCCACCCAGGCAGCCAGAAATGCCCCTGACATCAACTCTGCGCTGACCCAGCTGGGCTCCCACCTTGCCTGATGGGTAGAGACTCCTTTTGGTCCTTAGACCACCCTAGCGGCCCAGCCTCCTGCCGCACAGGGCCTCTGTTTCTTCTCCACTCCTCGGTTCCCCCTCCCTCTGCCCTCTCATTTCCTCCCTCACGGGCTGCCTTCAGGACCCAGCTCCCAGCGAAAGAGAGGCAAAGGAGAGAACAGCTCTGGAAGCGCCTGTGGCTCCTGAGATTCAAACATTCCCTCCAGCAAGGGAGCCCAAGGGAGGGCAGAGCCAAGGCCTTCTTGGAATGAATGGGAGGGGGAAGGGCAAGGCAGCCATCTGAGATGGACACATATCTGAGAAAACAATCTGTCCACGTGAATGAGAAAGGAGAAGCTAGAACCTCTTGTCTCAAACGTGCCGTGTGACCTCCTGCACGTACCATGCATTGTCAAGGAGTTCCAGTTTCCTTAGTTGTGCAATGAGGGGAGGGCTGCATAAACCTCTAAAGCAGGCAGAGGCCGACACTTCCTGGAGGACCCAGCATTTGTTTTGCTGTCCCCAGACTTCCCCGGGTCTACCAGAACACGATTGTTGCTGACAGCTTTTTACTGTGACCTGGTTGGTCTAATCCACGTGGGTTTTGTGCAGCTCTGGGTAATCATCATGGCAAATATGAGCTGGCGCTGGGCTTGGCCTAAGTGTCCCCCGAGCTTTATTGCATTTAATCCGCACAGTGTGTGTTGGGTTGGGCTTGTTGTTTTCATTTTATGGTGGGGGAACCAGAGGCTGAGGCCCTGTGTCTTTCCCACAGTGGTTTGTTGGGTGAGGACCACGACTGGTCCAACTCTCAAACTGAGCTCTCCAGCCCCCGGAGTCTGTCTCTGCGGAGGGAACCAGAGGCAGCTGTCCTAGGATTAGTGTGTAGCTGTCTTCAGAACCAGGCTAGGAAAAGCTTCTCTGCGGAGATCCCCGGAGTCCTGGAGGAATAGAGAGTTAGACAGGCAGGAGGCTTTTCTAGGGGTGCTGTGGTCCCTTCCTGGTGGTAGGCCCCTGCCAACACCCGCCCTGCAGCAGGGTTCGTGTGAAGGAAGCACCAGAGCACCCTGCCCATCGTGTCCCTAGGAGGGGTGGGTGCTTGGAATTGGATCCTTTTTCTGGGGGGGCTGCACACGCATCCTCTGTGCACCACCCAAGGCCCGGGCCCACTCCTGGGGTTCAAGCTATAGAGGATGCAGCCAGCACAGCCTGCAGTGGTACCAGCCAGAGTGCTACCAACAAGCCCTGCCTCAGAGATTCAGTCACATCCTTCCCTCTAAGGCCCCCACCCCATGGCTGTTCCTCCTCCTAATTTATACTTTTCTCTCCTTTGGCCCATTGGCCATGGAAAGAGAGCTCTAAGAACTTGTAACCTCTCCAAAGATGCATCCCACCCAGCTTTCCTGATCGACTAGTGGAGAGGTGGTACCTTGTTTATCCACATCAGCTTAAGCCTAATTTGGGGTGACTAAGCCAAAATTTGTCTTGGGCCATTTTTTCCATTTGCACTGATGAAGCTCTTCCCAGTGGTACCAGGCAGCCATAGTGAGAGTATGGCAGAAGAAGTTAGAAAGGCCATCCCTTATTTCACAGGTTGAAGCCCTAGAGCTCGGTGATGCCAGGGCCTCACTCAAGGTCACACAGCTATTTGGGGACAGTCTTGGGTTTGGACATCAAGGTTCCTGCCTTTCAGCCCTGGGTTCTTTTGACAGCATCTTACACAACTTACTGTACGGTAGAGGAGCAGGAATAGCACCTCTGCAATGATTGCAGAACTCACAGGGGCCAGAGTTCCCCTTGGTGGTGATTTCCCACCCACAGAGGGCTTGCTGCCAATGTCATTGTCTTGTTTACTTATAGATGCTTGCTTGGGGGTTGCGATTTTCTTTTGAGGCACTGGGAATTTCTGGAATTAAACAATTCAATAAAATTGAGTTCCTACAGTTTTGTCCAGTTTGTGTTTTTTTAGTGTGTGTGTGTGTGTGTGAGTGTGTGTGTTGTGGGGAGTGCTCCAGGACTTTGTCTCCTCAGACCTTTTCACACAGGTTGGGGTGGGATTGCCGGTGTGCTGAATGGGGCCGCAAGGACAAAGGGATCTGGAGAAGGAGGACCTGTGTCCCACGGGCAGGCCGTATTGGGTCCCTTTTTTAATATTTATTTTTGGTGTTTGTGAGATAGGGTCTCACTTTGTAGTCCAGACTGGTCTTGAACTCACAGAGATCCTCTTGCCTCAGCATCCCAAGTGCTGGAATTACAGGCGTGTGCCACCACACCCAGTTTGGGTCACCTTATTGACTAGGACACTTCATACATGGAGAAGGCAGGGTTTGCCATGCTGTTCCTTGGCGGCGGGGTCTCTGAGTGAAAGAAAGGGAGGCCGGCAAAGGGTTTTCAGAATTCGCAGCAACAGATTTGGAAGACTTCTGATTTAAGGACAGTGTCATCATTCATTCATTCGCTTGCTCAGGTGACTCTGGAGAGCACTTAAGAAATAATTATTTAAAGTCCTCTCTGGACAAAGGTTCCAATCAGGTTCCAGAAAGGATTGCTTTATGCTCAGAGCAATGTTTAGGTTCTGTTCTCTCCTCCATAGGGGAGAACCGGCCCCCCAGGGCCCCAGGCCTGCCCTAGGGCTCCACTCAGCCTGTTGGGCTCCAGAGTTGCTCCTGGAACGCAGTCACATGGGTGGGTTCTGGTTCCGGGCCTTGTGGGGTCAGGATGAAGGCTGTGTATCTACATCATGGCCTGATCAAGATCAGATGAGAGGGAGCAGAGTACGGGGAGGAGGTGAAATGTTGGGGGTCCACTTCTGAGGAGGATAGCCTCATACAGAGTCCCGGAGAAGCTGACAGGCCCAGAGCAGCCCTTAGAGCACCAGTGGCTCGCATTCCTCGCTGTCTTCCAGACCACAAAGGAGATGAAAGAGCCAGCAGGAGGCCCACAGCCCCCAGGGTCACACAGCTGGTGAAGGACAGGGCTGGGTGGGGCAGAACTGCGTCACATGACACTTCTAACTCCTGTTTCCTTGGAACTCTGAGTGGGACAGATTTTATCTGACTTGTTTTGACTCTCCCTGAGGCAACAGCTGAGGACAGGGGACAAGAGGGCAGTGTGCACGCAGGTTCTTCTTTTGGTCTGTTTGGCAACTTCCCGTGACTCTTGGGCAAGGACAGGTGTAAGGCGCCCTGAGGTGTGCGGCCTCCAACGACGCCTGTGGCCCTAAGGCTGTGTAGAAATGGACTCTGGCTCCGCAAAAGCAAATCCAAGATCAAGAACAAATTCTTTGACTACTGGGCAGAGGGTGTGTGTGTGTGTAGGGCTATTAAATAAGCAGCCCCCATCCAGACCTTCCATTGAGCACAGAATCTTCTAGCACCTTTTAAGTGTCATGCGCAGGGGAGGGCAGTTCAGCACATGTCTGCTTCCCGTGCCACTCTTTGCCCCTTTACGGCTCGGGACAGCCCACGTCTTCAGATGAACTCAGGGGTCGCCAGGAGAGAAAGGTGAGCAAGGCCTGGGTTTCCATGGAAGTACAGCTGGTGGCAAAGTCTTGGCAAATTCATGTGTACCTGCTACAAATAGTGTTTTCCTCAAGTAATTCTGGGTGCTTTCCAAACTGACCAATTCCCCAAATTCTCATGAAAGGCAGGGAGCTCTGCAGGGGGAGGCATGGTGCGGGCAAAGGCCCTGCGGTGAGGCGAGGAGGGCGGTGTGGCTGGCTGCGTGCTGACAGGGAGTCAGGCGACACAGAAGGAAAGTGAGCTTGCAGCATGGCTTCTTGCAGGGCAAATGGGGCCTCTCTGTGAACTCCACTCACAAGCCCCGCTTCACCCAGGGGACCTTTTCTTTCCTTAGGTTTGGTCCAGGCAGCATCTCCTCTGGAAAGCCTGGATAGTCAAGTCTTCCCTCAACTGCCCTCAATCCCCTCACACCCTCCTCCCGCCTCAGGGGAACTCCTGCCCTTCAAGGGCAAAGCTTTGCAGCCTTTGTGCTTCTGGCTGAGCTCAGATCGTGGCCTGGAACTCTCCCAGAAGCGTTGGTGCTGGTGGGGTTCACCAAGCACAGCACACAGGGCCGCCCACTGACAAGGCACACACGTGCCATCAGTCCCCAATTGACCTTCGGGGTGCAACCTGGCCTCAGGCGCTGTGTGGTCTCCAGCCCTGGGGCTCCTTGGCCACCCAACATAGCATGTACTCAGAACCATCTCACCTCTGCTCTAAAAGAATTCTAGAACCTTCCTCACTTGCTCTTCCTGACCACCAAGGCCCTCTCCACCCGTGATCACCCTTCCAGCCCTTGCTCTGCCATCCTTCACTGGCTCTGATCTGCTTCGACACCCGTTCAGGTTGCTGCTGCTGACTTATGTCCCCAAGGTGGAACTAAGCCACTACACACTCAGGCCTCTGCTGGCAACCAAACTCCAGGCTGCCAACGTGGCCAAGCTTGGCGCACTGCACTCTGCCCCACAACTCCTCCTTCTGCTCACACACAAGCCCAGTCTCACCTCACTGAGAGGCCCCAGGTCACCACCGGAGTGCCCTGCTGTGTAGTCGCTAGCGGTGGCCCGGGTCTCTCTGCCAGTGCGGACCTGGCCCTACCCGCTGCCCTCCGCTTCCTCCAGCTCTTGCAGGCCTGAGCCCCGGTGCATCTTACACAATTCCAATTGTTCTGTGTCTCCCAGAGTCTCGGCCATCACCCGCTTTCCGGCTTCCCAGGCTCCACAGCCTTCTCTGTCCCCCAAGGCAAATCCTCCCACTGCTGGCCTGGGATCGCTCCCCTGCGAGTCTCGTCCACTCTGCCCACTCCTCCCCAAGCCCCGGTGGCCATGGTGGCTCCCCAGCCTTCCCCTGCCCTTCCCCGACTGGCAGGCGTCCTTGCCAATGTCTCTTCTTTCACCCTGTCTGGTTCCCAAAGGCCTGGGGTAGCTTTCTTCCCCCACCCTGCTGTCTCCGGGGACCCCAGTCTAGCAGTTTCCTCCTTCCTCTTTTGCTGCTGCTTCAGCTCTGCCTGCAGACCAGGGCTGTGAATGCTGTGTCCCCCACCCCAACCCCCACACTCCTTGGGGGCGAGGACTCCCAAAAGCTGACTTGTGACAACACCCAAATGTCACCTTTCCATCAGAATTTTCCCACAAAGTCTGGATTTCGGCATCCAGCTGGCCAGGGGACTTTTCCACTTATCTGTGCCATGGAGACCTCATCCCAGGACGGACCCAGAGTTACCCCACCCAGCTGTTCTTTTGAGGTCTCCATTTCAGACAGGGGCAGACAGGAGACCCAACCAGAAACAGGGGCAGCCCCTCCTGCTCCCTTCCAGGGAGCCCCATAGAGAGCTGGCCCCGCCTCCTCTCCTGCTTCCCCAGCTCTGCTCCTCCCCTCCGGGCCTGGACCCCGCGTACCTCTTCCCTGCACAGTGGCTTCCTGCCCTTCACGCAGCATCTTGAGTCTCGCCATGCTTCTCTGGTGCAGTCCCCAAGCTCTTTCTGAAAGGCTTGTGATTCTGTACTGAGAAGCCTTCCATTGCTCCCTACTGCCGCCACTGTTGGTTTCATACTGAGCTTTCTCCATGTGCCAACGCAAATCCCTCTGGCCGGGTCTGGTGCTCCTGGCCAGGCGTCTTTTCGCCCCACGGGCTCTCCAAATGCAATCACAGGGGTTCCTAACGCGCCCTGTGCCTTCCGGCCTTGGGGCCTTTAACCTGCCTCTCCGTCTGGAACATCTTCTTGCAGTCCCATCTGGCTAACTCTAGCCCACCCATCAATTTCAGAAAAAGGACCAGCACCCCCAGAAATCCAAGTGAGCGTGTCCCTTCTCTGCTCTTCCCAGTACCCTCCCAGAGCCCTGTGAAAGGAATGGTTGCTTTATATCCCCTCCCACACTCTTTCCCTCCTCCCTCTCCTCCCTCCCTTCCTTCCTCTTCTCTTTCTCTCTTTCTCTCCCTGTCCCTCTTCCTGCCTCTCTTCTTTTCCATGTCTCCCTGTCCCCACTCCCTCCCTGCTAGAAATCAAACTCAGGACCACACAAAGGCTAAGGACATGCTCTACCACTAAGCCATACCCTCAGCGCATGCCCTATTTCTGTTTCCCCAGCAGATCGAGAACTTTCTAGGAGCCTGGCTCATTTCTGCATCCCAGCACCCAGTGCAGAATCTGGCCCAGGTCGGAAGTGAGCATACATTAGTGCTGAAGGAATGCGTGTTTGAGTGCCTTCTGCTTGGGGTGGGGGAGCTCACGGTGGTGGGTTCCAGAGAATCTGCACTGAGACCGTGTGCAGCGGGGCTCCGAAAGGAGAGGAGCGGCCAGGGAGAGCTGGGTGAGGCCTGGGGTTTGTAAGAGCAGGGGTGTCGGACTGCCGCTGGCTCTGCCGCAGAAGCAGAGCTGAGGGCCAGACAAGCCTGAAGTGGGTCTGGAAAAACAGGGAGGGGCAAGGGGCAGTGACTGGCACGGGAAGCTGGCTTTGCCCAGTGCAAAACAGGGCAGGACACACGAGTGCTAGATGCCATGAAGGGGACCGGGGCCAGCAGTGCCAAATCGGGGGGCACGGGCAGGTGATGGCTGGGTGAGGGGTGAGGGGTGTGGCCCAAAGAGGGCAGAAAACAGACTCTAGAGAGGCGTAGATGGCAGCGGCCAGGCATGAGAGGTGGACCCCGCGGGGTCTGGCTCGGGCTCCTGAGTGAACAGCAGCCCGGCGAGGGGCAGGCTGGAGAGGAAGGAAAAGAGTAGAATTTTGCTTATATGACAAGCCCTGAAGAGGAAGGGGCCGCCAGGTGGTTGGGGAGATTTCGAGGGCCGCCTCAAGGCAGAGCCGGGGTTGATAGTCAGATCCAGAAGTGCTTGGATCACACCAGCCCTTAAGAACTCCTTGTTACCTTTTCAGGAATTCTCTGAGGCAGTGGTCAAAGCAGCTGTTAGTAAACATGAAACTACTAGTTGGAACAAACAAAAACATCAACAGCCCTGTTATAGTGACGCTCATGGTAGGTTGGCAGAAATCAATGCAAGTGTTCTCTGGCTACATGCAATTTACAGTAAGAGCATTGTCTATTTTATATTGTAAATTGTTCACCATCCTTAATATCAATAAAACATATGGTAACTGTAGGTCCTTCCCCCGCCCCCAGAAAGCCCATTGCTGAACTTCTCCAGCTCACCGGCAGGGCAGATCGCCTCAGGCTGGGGGTGACTAGAGCTGTGACCCCCAAAGAGCCCCTGAGGAGGGAGGGGGAGATGGGGCTCACGTGGAGGACTGGCCAGGGCAGGTGTGGAGACCCCACGGGCAGGGTGGGTGAGAGTGGCCCAGGCTCCTCTTGTTCTCAGCAAGCCGCTCTGAGAGCAGGAGCCGGCCGGGCGGCGTGGAAAGCTGGCAGAGGGTGCTTTTGGCCTAATGGATCAACGTGGAACCAGGAGAAGGCTGCAAAGGCTGCTGAGCTCCGGGAGAGCCCAGTGGGTAACAGAAGGGGTGAGCACAACCCCAGGTCCCGGCGCCCGGCTAAGCTCCGCGCAGGGATAGAGGTGCTCATCTCCCGGGCCGCTCCTGGGAGCGGGGTTAGGACACTTACGTCATTTATCCACAGCCTCAGCCGAAGTGGCTGGGTCGGGATTCGAACGCGGGCTACCCCGGTACTGTTGACCAGGCAGAGACTGCACAAAGGAAGAGACTTCTCGGCGAAGTCTTTGGATTGCTCGAGTTTCCACTGCTCAGGGCCGAGACCCGCAGGACTGGGGTGACCGTAGCTCACTGGCTTACGGGCATCACGAGGGCTGGTGAGGCCGCCCACGTCCCTAGCTCCCATCAGCGGCCGCCTACTTCCCGGCGTAGTCCCGGCCCCAGAGCCTCTTACCACCCTCCCCTGCCTAGTAAGTCTGATTATAACGCAGCGGGCTGGCTTTATTTATTTATTTATTTATGCTGAGAAACAAAGCCAGGGTCTTCGCACTGAACTACATCCCCAGTCTTTTTTATTAATTTAATTTATTTATTTTTGTCTTTCTGAGACAGGGTCTTGCTATGCAGTTTAGGCTGGCCTTGAGCTCACTTTGTAAACCAGGCTGCTTTCAAACTCAAAATGATCCTCCTACCTCAGCCTCCCAAGTGCTGCAATTACAGGCATGTGTCACCACACCCAGTCCTTCCTCCGTTTCTTGGTCCTTGTCCTTTTTGCAAAGGATCTAGTTCCCTGTTTCCTATCCCAGGTCTTTTTTATTTTGAGATTGAGTCTTGCTAATTAGCTATATCGCCCTGGCTGAACTCCAATTTGCAATCTTCCTGCCTCAGCTTCCCAGAGTGCTGGAATGACTGGCATCGGCCACCACGACAGTCAGGGCTTGCATCTGTGTGTGTGTCTGTGTTTTAGATTTTATTGGTGCACTTTAGATATGCATAATGATAACATTCATCACAAGGAGTTTGTACCTGTACTTGATATATCTTGGTTTTTCTGGTTTTTTGTTTTTTTGTTTTTTCTGGTACCAGGGAGATTGAACTCATGACCTCATGCTTGCCAGGCAGGCGCTTATGCTGCTGAGCTAAATCCCCAGCCCTTGGTTCTTTTTTTCCCATTCCCCTCCCTTCCCTTCAACCCCTCTTCCTTTCCTTATTTACAAAAGTTTTGTTTCCATTTTTTACTTAAAAAAAAAAAGAAAAGAAAAAAGAATAAAAACGATGATATAGAATTTCAAAACAAAATAATAGGAGATTAACACGGGTTAATATATTGCATATTGTTATCTTCAAAGTAGTTGTTCAGATTATAAGATACAGGCATGAAAAAATGATCAAACAATCAAACAATAAAAGTACAAACTATTGCTGGGGATTTAGCTCAGTGGTGTAAGCACCTGCCTGGCAGGCACAAGGTTGTGAGTTTGACCCCTGGTACCGAAAAAAAAAAAAAGTACAAACTATTCTTTTTGATGAACTAACAGATTAATAGTATAGTTATCTATCTTGTATATATGTATAATCTTTTCCCTTTTTTCTTGTCCCTTCTTTCTTTTCCTCCTCCCTTATTCCCCTTCTCATTTGAATATTTTCTTTCCATTTCCCAATATCTATTATACATTTTGATCCTTATTTACACTCACAACAGAGAAACAATGTGATATTTAAACATGCTCCTCCAATTTATTTCACTTAAGCGTGTGACTCAAAGTACAACCATTTGGCTAGGAATGTCTCAAGTTTATCCTTGTTTATGGCAGAGTAGTACTCCATTGCATAAAAATTCAAGTCTTGGGCCAGGGATATAGCTCAGTGGCACAGCACTTGGCTGGTGAGCACGATGTCATGAGTTCAATCCCTGGTACCAAAAACAAAAAACAAACAAACAAACAAACAAACCACAAGTCTTCTTTATCTGTTCATCAGTTGATGGGCATTTGGACTGATTCCAAGATTTAGCTATTACAAGCTGTGTAGGGTTTGCGTTTTAAAAATACCCTTGCTGTTTCATCTTCCAACAATTCATTCTATTTGGTTCTTGTAAATTACATGCTAGATTGGGAATTTACAACACCAACAGGTTCCTTCAAATACTCAAGAGGCACCATGTCCTGTGGGAACTCTGCTCGCCCCACTGGCCAGGGCAGTTTTACAGAGGCTAGGTGGGGAACAACTAGAAGATTAGGAGATTAATTTAATGTGTCATTATCAGGATTAAAAAAAAAGAGGTGGAGTCTAATAGAAAATACAGAGTATCTGAGTATGTTACATGTAGTTAATTCATTGTTTCAGCTATCTATAGATTTTCTGTATTATTATTATTATTTTGGTGTTTGTTTTGTTTTGTTTTGTTTTAAAACAGGGTCTTTGCTGTTTAGTTCAAACTGGCCTTGAGTTCACTGCATAGCCTAAGCTGGTCTCAAATTTGTGGCAATTCTCCTGTTTCAGCCTTCCAAGTGCTGGGATTATGGGCCGTTTGCCACCACGCCCTGATAACTTCATATATTTTAATTCATCTGTGCACTGGATTATGATGAAAAATATTTTACTGTGTTATGGTAACAAAAATTTGGATGTGGAACTTTACAAGTAAAGATGTCGCTGCCAGGTCTGATACTCAAGGCCTGGAAGCAGGAGCAGCTGATGAGAAAGGCCAGAGAGGGAAACAGCGAGAGGACGGGGTGGAGGCCAGCGGGCTGCGGACAGCAGAGACCAGAAACACAGTGAATTTCCTGCCGAGGCCGCGTCTGCGCTCCAGCTGGGAGTCTGAGCCTGGAGATCACAGTTCCTGTGCTGGGATCATGGAGTGGTGCCCCTGAGTTAGCTGGGGACACCCAGGGAGCCTCCCCGGAGGTGGCAATGCCTTGGGGTACTTCTTCTGAGGGAGGCACTAGGAAACTTCGGAAAAGGCCAGAAAGCTTGAGCGGCCGGAGAGCCACAAGGCGCTCAGCGCAGGCTGAGACGAAGCCGCCGCGTGCCCTGTGTCGCCGGGCGCCGTGGGAGGTGCGGGGGATGCGGCCTTTGGAAGAGGACGCCTGCGGGCGGGAGAGCCCGGTGCAGGAGGGTGCATGGCTCGGCCCGACCCCGTGCACAGCAGCCGGGGGTCCGTTTCCGACTGAGCACCCCGGCTACAGAACCCCGGAGGCCGAGGGTGTGGGGAGCGCAGCGCACGTTGTCGCTGAAAGCGGGCACTACCGGTGCACGCGTCAGGGGGCAGCTGGCACAGGGGAGGGGACAGGCTCCGGAACAGCCTGGGGAGCCCCTGCGTGAGAGGGGACCCGCTCGGACAGCATCTCAGGGGAGGAGCCCGGGAGAGCCTTCAGGGAGTGGTCTGAGAGGCAGATCCACACGCCTGGGGCGCAGAAACCAGTGAGGCCTGCTACACCTGTAGTCCCAGCATTTAGGAGGCTGAGGCAGGAGGGTCATAAGTTCAAGGCCAATGTGGGCTGCACTGATATTTTGCCGCCCCCCCTGCCCGCCCCCCGCAAAGAAAATAACAAGAAAAAGAAATCAGTGGGGGCAAAGAACTGGGAGGAGAAGTAACAGGCAAATACTTCAGAAGATCCACTTTCCCAAGGGCTGGGAGGTCACAGATGTGATCATTGGGAGGCCACTGGTGCCCTCGGTGAGGATACGGGTGGCTACACAGCCAGGGGCTTTGTGGGTGAGTGGAGGCGACACGGGGAGGCAAAGAGCCAGCGTGGCTGCCTCTGTGCGGGAGAGAACGGTGCCCTGCCCCTTGCCCTGCGCGGGGACCTGACGGAGCACGGCCCACGGTGGGGGCGGGGTCCCTCCAGCTAGCGTGACCCCAACCTTCCAAAACCGCTAGGGACTGCGGGAGAGAAGAGTCCCCCGACCGCAGGGATGCAGGGCCACGCGAGGTTTGCTTCCCAGGATGCCCGAGGTTCGCGGCGCACACCAGTGTGGACCACTTTGGTAGAGCGAGGGAAACTCCGGAGAATTTAGGAACACAGGAGAAGAGGGGACAAAAGGCTGAGGGTGCCCTGGGCTGCGGGGTGCAGGCGGGGCTTAGCTCAGAACCTGCACTTGGAGCAGGGACACTGTGACACAGCCGGGGTCCTGTGTCCCCAGTGAGCAGAGACTGCACCACGCGCGCCCTGCCGAGGGAGCCGGCCACGAGCCAGCAGCCAGGCGGGGAGGGTCTGGCCCGGGGCTTGGGTTGACTCGTTATTTACTTCTCGCCATGGAAAATTTCCAAACACACCCAAAGCAGCGGGGAACTCAAATGAACCCTCTCCACCTATCACTTCGCTTTAACAGTTATTAGTATCACCACTTTTATTTTACACACCCTTTAGGTGCCCTTTGAAAAGAAACTTTAAAAAAAAACTTAACAGGCTATATTTTTTTTAGAATAGTTTTTGATTCACAGCTACATTGAGTGGAAGGTAAAGAGATTCTCTGTATACTCCCTGTTTAAAAACTTTTTATTTGGAAATAATTCTAAGCTTACAGAAAAGTCAAGAGCAAATTTGTCTCTTTTTTTTTTTGGTACCAGGGATCGAACTCACAACCACACACCTGCCAGATAGGCTCTTATGCCACTGAGCTAAATCCCCAGCCCTATTTTTTGAGACAGGGTCTCACTATGCAGTTCAGCCTGGCCTCGAACTCACTTTGTAGCCCAGGCTGGTCTCAAACTCATAATGATCCTCCTGCCTCAGCTCCCAAGTGCTAGGATTAAAGGCATGTGCCATCACGCCTGGCTAAATTTATCTTTTTTAAAGGTATCTTTTTCTTGTTAGAAAATAGATTCATAGCTGAATGTGGTGATATACACCTGTAATCCCAGTGCTCTGGGAAGCTGAGACAGGAGGCTCACAAGTTTGAGCCCAACACTGGCAATTTAGCAACTTAAGGAGATCTGCCTTAAAATAAAAAAGAATAAAATAAAATAAAATGGCTGAGGATGTAGCTCAGAGTGGAAGCCCTGGGTTCATGCCCAAATACCAGGAAAGGATGAAAGGAAGAAAGAAAGAAAAAAAGAAAGAAAGAAAGAAAGAAGAAAGGAAGGAAGGAAGGAAGGAAGGAAGGAAGGAAGAAAGAAAGAAAGAAAGAAAAAGAAAGAAAGAAAGATAGATAGATAGAAAGAAGCTGGGCATGGTGGCCCATGCCTTTAATCCCAGCACTCGGGAGGCTGAGGCAGGCGGAGTGTTGTGAGTTCGAGGCTGGCTTGGGCTACAACGTGAGCTCAAGGCCGGCCTGAGCTACATAGTGCGACCCTGCCTCAAAAAACTAGGGCCGAGAGTTTGGCTTAGGGGCTTAAGCACCTGCCTGGCAGGTGTGGGGTTGTGAGTTTGATCCCCAGTGCCACCAAAAAAAGAGAGAAAGAAAGAAAGACCAACTTCACAGAACATACATAGAAAACAAGATCATTCATGACCCTACCACCCCAAAATAACTTGCCATTCTTTAGGTGTATTTCTTTCTGGTCATTTTTTCTGTGTTTATATACATATTTGCCATTGGATTATTTATCCAGAGACTAAGCCCATCGCCAAAGCCTTCCTGTCTGGTGTTCATGTGTATGGAGGGCCCAGCATCTTAATTCCCAAATTCCTCCTCAGGTAGCCTGTTGGAACCAACATAAATTAATCCAAGTTTTTGGTTTCTGAATGCCTTCTTTCCCTGGTTTCAGTGTTAATGTGCTTATCCCCTTCAGCATTCCCTTTATTTTCATTGCTCCTTGGTGATACTGGTCGATCTCTGGGGTGGGGAGAAGTTGCCCAAGGCTCCGAGGCCCCGGTGTTCTCGGCTGTCTCCCATCCTCTCATGCCTGCCTGTGGCTCAGGACGCAGTGTCTGGGGTTGAGTCTCCTCACTGTGCTCTGAGGGCAGGCCACAAGTCTGATTCATCTCTCCGGAGGAGGCTGGCTTGGCCTCCTGAAATATGTGTGGAATTGAATCCAGCTATTATTTGGCACTGTTTATCTCTGTCTATAGCACAGACTCTCTGAGTGCCTAATCTAGTTCACAGCTACCACCATGGTATCTGGAACATAGTAGACACTCAATAAACGTTTGTGAATGTTGCTATTAATGACCTGGAGATTTCCATGCATGCTGGGGCTCCACTGCTTTTTCTTCTTTACCTTTCCTGCTTGTCGTAGTTCTGGAAGGTAAAGAAAGAGAGATCATCTTGACAAGCCACAGAGATTTCAACTCTCTGCCACCCCCACTTCTAGGTGCTAGGAGCAGAGCTAAATTGGTGATGTATTCAAAAGAAGCAGTTCCCTGGGCTAGGGCTATTTTATATGTTTTCATTGCTCACAATACTGGTTATCATTAGCAGCAATTAAAACTATTTCAGGATCATTTGAAAGCTGCCTTTGAGGTATTTTAAATTGGACAAAAGTCTTCTACACAGCTAGCTTGCAGCCAAGTTTTCTGGGGTCATTAAAAGCCCACTTGTATCTGGAAGTTACTCAATCTGCGTATTTTGATTACTTGAATATTTCATAAATTGCAGGGGTGTTTGTGAAAAGTGCTTTCATGTCCTCAAAACTGTCTTACAAAGCCTGGGCCTGTCTTACAAACCTCTCTCCCAGCATCAGTTGAATGAAGGGACCCGGCGGTTGGGAGAGAGGAAGGGGCTCAGCTTGGATCCTCCGCTGGCCTTCCAGGGAGCAGGGAGGGACGTGGGCCGGGTCTCGAGCCAGGGCTTAGCAAAAGGTGGGAACCCAATTCGAGGGCCAGGCTGCGAGGAGGGGCCTGGTTAGGCCTTCAGCATACCTTAGTGATCTTCACATTTGATTGAAAGATAAAAACAGGAGAGAACAGATGTGGTTAATTAGTTTTTGAGCAGTTAGTCAGTGACTTGTTCCAACTGACTCTTCCCTGGTGCTGGTCCTCACTGGGACGCGAGGGCTCTTGATGGCACTGGGGGCTGAATCCCTGTCCCCGACATCCCCCAGGCCCCAGGGTCCTGATCCACACCGAGCATCTTGCTGCCTGTTGATGTCCTGGATTCGCTGGTGGACTAGGCGGGGCTAGGCAGGTGATGGGCCACTAAGCTAGGCGGAAAAGGAAGAGGGGAGGGTGGGCCAAATGGGGACAGAGAATACAGGACGGGCCCTGCAGGCAGGAACGCTCTGTCCTCAGTGGACACTGACCTGCTGGGTGAGGGCTGGGGCAGGAGCACCCGTCTTGGTAAGAAGTCTGGCAGGGCTGGAGAAGGGGACAGTGAGAAGGAGCCGTCCCATCCACGTGCCTACCTGCAACTCCATGTGAGCGCCAGGCCTTCCCAGGGGCTCGCGGTGGACGCTGCTAGCCTGAGGGTCTGTGGTCAGGGACTAAGAGGCCGCAGGTGCTGTGACTTTCCCAGCACTCCTCGCTGTGGCCGTTGCCCACCTGGATCCCACACCAGACTTGTAAGCTGCATTCATCTGTGTTTGTTTTCAGCTCGAAGCCTCCCTAAGCGAGTGCGGGAAGCAGAGGGCAGCCAGCCGCACTCTGGGAGCTAAGAACCCAAGCCCGCCACACACTCAGGCCGACTGGGCCAGGCCTCCAGCTGGGCTCGGGCAGGGCAGCAGGGGCTGTGGCTCTGGGTGGCAAGTGCCCAGGGCTGGGGAAACCTGGGGGCTGCCTGTCCTTCAGTGGGGGAAAGCGCAGAAGACAGGACGAGCCACTTCAAAACCAGCTCCTTTCAAAGTGGCGTGGTGGTGACTGGGGCTGCTCTAAGTGGGTCAGCCTTCATGTGTACGTTGCTCGTAAATGCTTCAAACGTGGCGTTAAACATCTGTATCCTGTTTTCATTAGCTTGTAAGACGTGGTGATGGGGACCTGCCCAGTTTTCTGAAGCAGCAAGTGTACCCAGAGGCTAATAAACAGCAGGTGCCTCCAATAAATAGGATTTTAAAACTCCATGTAAATGTGAGTGCTAATACGTAGGTGAAACAAAAGGTGGAAGCCGAACTCTACAGTCAAGTTGCACAATTTCTTAGCCATTTTGATCTGAGAATAATGGTGTGTGTGTGTGTGTACACGCGTGTGTGCACATAGGATGTGTGTACGTGTGGAGTGTTTCTGTATGTGTAGTGTGTGGTAAGATGTGTTTGTGCATGTTGGTGTGTGTCTGTGTGTGTTTAAAGAGAAGCCTCTACCACTCAACTTGGTATTTTTAATTTTTAATTTTTTATGTAGTTCAGGCTGGCCTTGAACTCTTGGTGATCCTCCTGCCTCAGCCTCCTGAGTGCTGGGATTACAGGCTTGCACCACCACACCAGGCCACATCTAAACTTGTAGAAGAGAAAACTAGCTACATAATTTCCAGAGCCTGGTGCAGAGCTACAGTGTAGGCCCAAATCTCAAGATGGCGACATCAGAGCATCCAACCAAGCTGCACACCCATAGTCCTTGTTGGAGAAAATGCACTTTTTTTTTTTTTTTTGGTCTCCCTTCAACCCACCTGGCTGTCTTGGAAAACTCCAGGTCCCCTTTGGTCTCCCCAGCCAGCTGCCCAGGGTGGCCCTGCCCTCAGCAGTGTAAAGTGGCCAGAGGCAGCCTGAGCAGGAGCTGCAGAGGGGACCTGCGTATTGCCAAGGTTTGTTTTGCCTTTCCTGAGCCTCTTCTTGTTCCAAGTGGGCCATAGAAGGGGACCTGCAATTCACAAGGTGTGACGTAGAAGGTCAGGTCTCCTCCTGGCTCACCACTCCCCACCCTGCTGATGGGGTCCCTGCTGTATCCCCCAGGACTTTGAAGGTTTCAGGCTCCCCTCTGAGCTCCCACTGTATTCCCCAGAAATGACAAAAATGGATTAGGTGTCCCCACTGCCCACCAAGTCTTCTATTCTCAGGGTGCCTTAGGGCCCTGCCCTGGGCTCATGTCAATTTGCTCAGCTCTCCTGGAGGAGTAGACACCCAAGGAGGAACCAGGGAGCTGAAGCAGAATGGTGCAGGAGGAGCTTGCAGCCTGGAAACCTCAGGGAGGGGGTGTGAGGGTTGGGGATGTCCTAACTCCTTCCTGTTTATTGTCCTGATTTGCCTCCTCTCGGGTCAGGTTCAAAGTGCCTGCTCCAGAGCACACTCAGGAGAGCTAATCGGTGATAATGAGGGTGTCCCACCCCATGCCTATACCTGTCAATAATCAGTTGCCATGGCCGGGGCTCTGGGAGGAGGTAGTGGCGCCTGGCCTGCCCCACCTGGTTGAGCTCATCAGTATACCATTTGCATGGTCATTCCAAGGTCTCTGAGTGCTTCTGGAGTATTCCAGGTATGGCATCTTCCAAGGACAAAGGGACCCTGCAGATGAATCTTTACCCTGTTCCTGATCCCAGCCAGAGAGGAGCCCCTAAGCCAGCCAAAGCCTGCGTCCTAACTCCTTCCAGCTGGCTGGCAGCCATGAGACCCTATGTGATAGACCAGTGAACAGTCTGTGACCCACCCCGATTCACAGACTGTGGGGGAGTGTAGGAGCCAGGGAGGTTCTAGTTCCCCAATTCGGCAGGTCACTTGGGTCCGAGAAGCTGAGACTGCTATAAACTTATTAATCACCAGCTGGGGTGGGGGTGTGGATCCAGCACAAGTCCCCATGCTGGTGATAATTCCAGAAAATAAAAACAAAAACAAGAGCCGGGCGTGGTGGCGCACGCTTTTAACCCCAGCACTCTGGAGGCTGAGGTAGGCGGAGCGATGTGAGTTCGAGGCCGGCTTGGGCTACAACGCAAGCACAAGGCCGGCCTGAGCTACATAGTGTGACCCTGCCTCAAAAAACCAGGGCTGGGAGTTTGGCTCAGTGGCTTAAGCGCCTGTCTGAGAGGTGTGAGGTTGTGAGTTTGATCCCCGGTGCCGCAAAACAAAACAAAACGCTTCATCAGGCTGGGGATTTAGCTCAGTGGCATAAGCACCTGTCTGGCAAACATGAGGTCATGAGTTCAATCCCTGGTACCAAAACCAAAACAAAAAGAAACAAATATACTCCATTAAAAAACCCCTCATGATTTAGCATTTGCCAATTCCTGTGGTGCAGAGTCTTACCAAGTGCAGTTTCAAGCTACTGGTTGGCTTAGCAATTGGTTCAAAAAACAGTATTTAATCATCGGCTCTTGCTTCCCTGTGCTCATCAGAGGCCATCAACAGCACAGCCTCAGAAGTAGAGTCTGCCTCCTCGAGCCTGGGCCTCCACTTCTCCGTTTTCTTGAAAAAAGCCCTCATGCAGCCCCTGGATGGCTTGGGACCTACGGTGAGCCATGCGAGTTCCTGTGCTTGGGGGGTCCTGGCGTGAGGGCTGGTCCGCCTCACAGGTTGTCACGATGCTCATTGAGGGAAAGAATGTGAAATAACTTTGCCAAAGAGAACGCCAGAGCTAAGCAGATGAAGTTCTGGAGGACACCTATCTCTAGTCTAAGGGCATAGGAGATCTGATCTCATTCAACACAGCAGTTATGGTTTGAAGAATCAGTTTGGAACATCAGGCAGTTCCGTGCGTCAGCTGATAAGCCCCGCTTTCTCTCCCCTGCCTATTCCCATGCTAGTCTCCTTGCTCATTCGCACCTCCGGGGAGCAGGTGTGCAAGGTGACAGGAGCCAGGGAGCCAGGAAGCACAGGGTCAGTTGCCCGGGCCGAGGCACCATGCCCCACCCAGATATCCCCCAAAGTCCACTTGGAGAAGGGGCTTTCTGGTCTTATGTGTGGCTGGGCCATTTTTCTAGATGCAGATTTTTCCTTATGCCATCTTCTCGGAAACCTACCTGCTCTGGACACCTTCCCTGTGACTCTGTTCCCCCTGCTCTGGATCCTGGAATGTCACTGAGGCCCCACCTTAGCCAGGCAGCTCTGATGAGAGGTGTTGACCCAACTGCTTCTCTGCTGGCTCATCGTGTCAGGTGGAAGGTGCTGGAGAGAGCAGAGGAACCAAGGACTTTGTAATGTGGTTGGGGACCTCAAGGTCATCCAGAGGCAGGACAGGGGTCAGGTACTTCTGGGATTAAGCCAGCTACTGGGTGATGAATGGCATAAAGAGCTAGAGAGAGACAGGCTGTTGACCAGGAAAAACAACCCCAGAGCCACAGGTGTGCCACCAAGCCTTCCTCCTTTGCCCTCCTTAATCCCTCCTGTGTGGTAACAGCACACAGCCAGGCTTGAAACCCAGCGGAGAGGACTGCCTGGGTCCCACAGTAAGTTTCGGTGAGGGCTGGAGGGAATCACAAATGCCGGGTTTGTGACCCCAGGCTGATTTTTCCCAAAACAAAATTACGAGAGCACATTGTGACCCATGGTCAGCCAGAAGTGTGCACACATGGGACACGGTAGGAGTCATGGAGGAAGCGACATTTGAACAGTATCATAAAAGCAGTTCCCCCCGCCAGCCCGTCTCCCAGTACAGGCTCACTCAGGTCCCCAGCCCCCAAGTACACAGATGTGCTCTGTGGGCACTGGTGACATGTATAGGCCTGTCCTCCGGCACCATGATAGGGGTCACACAGCCTCCTCCAGCCAAGACTTCCACCCTTCCGTGTCCTCAGTAGCAGCACCGGCACACAGTGAACCAAAAGGGGTGAGATTCCCAGGCCACTCCTCCCATAAATGGTCAGCCTAGGGTGGGGCTGGAGGGGCTGCAGTGCCAGGAAGGGGCTTCAGGAAAGGTCCCTAGAAAATGGAGGGGCAGGCAGGGAGGAGACCACACTTAAGGTGTCAAGCACAGGACTTTCCCAGAGTTGGAGCCAGATCCCAGACTTCAACACTCACTCCCAAAAGTTCGAGGTCCATGCCAGCCCCCTTCCAGTCTAGAGACGAGCACGCAGGCCAAGGCCTAGACTCAAACAGGCTGACTTTGAATTGGGAGTGACCATGAAGTTAAAATGACTGCAGCAAAAGAGTTCATATGAGAGACTGCGTGTGTGTGTGTGTGTGTGTGTGTGTGTGTCTGTGTGTGTCTTAACTCACAAATTACTTGTGTGCATTCTTGACTCTGGGACCCTCTTCTGTCTTTTCTCTAGTGAACCCCAAAGGACCCCACACTTACTTAGAATGCAGGGAGACACCCGCTCAGTTCTTGGCATATGCTGTTGCTCAGTACATAGAGGCCATGTAGGAGGTCTCAAGCCAAAGGGGCTTCCCCAACCTAAAACGCTGATGGGATTCTGGTCCCAACGTCTCCCTTCCTTCTCTGGTGGCTGATAAACACCTGAATGCCATAACACCTTCTGTGTCCTCATCTGGGTTATCCTAGGACACAGGCTGGGTTCCTGGACAGCCCCTTCCCCCACTAAGACTGGTCATTCTTTCAACGTGGGCTGGCCTGTGTCAGTCCCGTGGACAGATGCAGCAGGGTGAGGCACCCATCCTGCTAGTCAGGCAGGATGCTGGCAAGAGGGCGGGCTGAGCAGGGGGTGGAGCTTCCAGAACAAAGGAGAATGAGTAGCCCTAGGGGCCCAGACTAGGCATCAAAAAGGCTCTGCAGAGTGTATAAGCCACATAGCCTCCTGCCTCTGGGCCCAGCTGACTGCTCCACAACGCTCACTTGCTCCCTTCTGCTTGCCCGGGCTGGGTAAGTAAACAGCACCCTGCTTCGAGAGGCCTTGTTCTCCAGCGTGATTGCGCCCACACTGCTCTGTGGCTTTCTCTACTTGGCGTGGGTTACTGCTGAACTTCCAGAGGTGAGCAGAGCGATGGCCACAAGCAGAGCCAGGAGCCAGACGGGCCGCCGGGAGCATGCCTTCATCCCGGAGTCTTTCGATGGGGCCAATGTAGCCCCCAACCTTTGGCTGCACCGCTTTGAGGTCATTGATGACCTCAACCACTGGGACCATGCTACTAAGCTCAGGTTTCTCAAAGAGTCGCTCAAAGGAGACGCCCTGGAGGTCTACAACGGACTCAGTGTCCAGGACCAGAGAGACTACGGGACTGTGAAGGAGGCCCTCCTGCAGGCTTTCGGGGGCGCTGCACACAGCCAGCCCAAAGAGATCGTGTTTGCCAACAGCATGGGGAAGGGCTACTACCTCAAAGGGAAGATTAGCGGAGTGCCCGTGAGGTTCCTGGTGGACTCCGGGGCCCAGGTCTCTGTGGTCCACCCGAAGCTGTGGGAGGAGGTCACCGATGGCGATCTGGATACCCTGCGGCCCTTTGAGAACGTGGTGAAAGTGGCCAACGGAGCCGAAATGAAGATCCTGGGCATCTGGGATACCGTGGTGTCCCTGGGCAAGCTGAAGCTGAAAGCTGAGTTCCTGGTGGCCAACGCCAGTGCGGAAGAAGCCATCATCGGCACCGACGTGCTGCAGGACCACAACGCCGTCCTGGACTTCGAGCACCGCACGTGCACCCTGAAAGGAAAGAAGTTCCGCCTCCTGCCGGTCGGGGGTTCCCTGGAAGACGAGTTCGACCTGGAGCTCATTGAGGAAGAGCCCACACAGGAGGGGCAACAGTCATCCTATTAAGAAGCTCCCCTTTTCCTGGCCCCCATATGGTTGGGAGACCTGCGAAGGTGGGGGCGCATAGTCTCAGGGAGGTTGCTGGGTTTGGCCCACTTGTGAATCCAACTCTTGCTTGCAGCTCGCCTCCCTCCGCAGGGGCCTTGGGCTGCCCCTGGTGGGGGAGGCTTCGTGGAAACCGCACGGGGAGACAGCAGGCTGGCAGACTTAGAGAGGGAGGCCCTGTGGCCGTCAAGCC
>RJWM01016566.1:0-45163 GCA_004363535.1 Dasyprocta punctata
TTTTTTTTTTTTTTTTTTTTTTTTGTGGCACCAAGGACTGAACTCACAACCTCGCACCTGTCAGACAGGCGCTTAAGTCACTGAGCCAAACTTCTAGCCCTGGTTTTTTTGAGGCATGGTTGCACTATGTAGCTCATGCCGGCCTTGCACTCGCGTTGTAGGCCAAGCTGGTGTCGAACTCACAAGGATCCTCCTGCCTCAGCCTCCCGAGTGCTGGGATTAAAGGTGTGCGCCACCACGTCCAGCTTGTCATAATCTTCTATTCTTTATATTGTGGGTCTTTGTTGGGATGTACCTTCTGGTGTGTTAACTGCGGGACATCAGAGAAAACAGAGTTGATAACATTACCACAGTGGCTAGGCACATGTGGAGTGGAGTGCATCAACCCTAAGAAAATACTAGGACATTTAAAACTAGGCCCTTGAAATAACCCTTTTCTAGTCCCATGACTTTTGTGAAATCAAGGATGAATTCTGAAAAGACGAGGGTCAGAATGTCGACAGAAGTATTATCTGAAAAATACTAGAGCCTGGGAAAACCAGTGCTCTTTGTAGCAGCTGCCTTCCTGCTTATTTACTAAGTCAGCCTCTTCTTGGAATGCTGGTCACACAATGCAACAAGGCTAATGTCATCACTGTGATGCAGATTAATGCATAAAGCCCGTCTGGGGAGTAACATGGGTGCCTGTTGACCAGTATGTGTGTTTCTTGGATTTTGGCCTGGTAACACTGTTGATTTGTATGCCTCTCCTATGACTTTTTGCTAGGCGATGCTTTTGCTCTAGGTCACATTTGCTGTTCAATTTGGCCAGGTACTGTAATACTCTTCTCCTATAGAATTTGACCAACTAAGGAAATTATGAAATCAGAAATAATTTCTCAGATAACTACAGAGATGATGACCATAACGAAAGACACGCTTCATGACTACAGGGCCAACACAGATAAAAAAATAACTAACTAGTGGAAAATGTCACCATAGAATATATTATTTGATGGCATGCATAAAATATATTTAACAATAAAAAATTAAGTATGGGAAAATTTCATTTTTCAGTTAATTATGGTAAAGCAACAACAACAACAACAACAACAATGATTTGCTTTCAGGAGGTACAAGCACTTTTGAGGCCCTGGCCCATGCGCCATGTATGTAACAAGGGAAAAAACTGAGATTTGATTTCTTGGAACAGCCAATGATGGAAGATTCTCACGAGTTGGAGCAGAACTCTGAGGTCTTTCAGCCATTCAAGTGGCATCTTCCTAAAACCCCTTCCTTCTTCAATACAAATATATCCCTGTCTTTCTCCAATATTATCCCAGGGACTTGAGAATTTCTACCAAATTATGTAAGCAGTGATAATATAACGAGGAAGCAGGACAAGAGATCTGCCAAGATCTTTGGTATCAAGGACCTGATACCAGTGTGCTGATACAATCTATGAACTTTTTATGTGATCAGTAGTTTAGTTTGTTAGAATATTTGAAACAGACTCAAATAAAATAAAATCCCCCGAAGAGGTTCTTGACATGAGCAGTCCCTAGAGGAATATCTTAGTTCCAGAGAAGGTGAAGCTGACTGTTGCTCAGTGAACATTCCTGCTGTGAAAAGTTTCCAGAGTGCAAGGGTTATTACACAATGAGTCGCACAAGAGGAAATATTTAGTTAAGGGAAGCAATGTTCAAGCCCACATGAAGTCACAAATGCAAGTCTGAGAAGCTGAGTTGAACCTTCTCCAGATGCTTTACCCTGAGGAAAAACAAATTAAATTCACAATCTGCCTAGAGCTCTGTTCTTTGGAATCAAGCAGGCTTTCTCTTGAGAGTACAAAAGTCTTCATTTTTGAAGTAATGCAGAAGTAATAAAAATTATAATGATGTCCAAATGAGCTTAAACTCCATTTAAATTTTCCACTCTACTTTTTTATGATTTCAATTGTATACTTTCCTTCATCAGCATATCCATAGCACAATTTTTCATGAATAAGCAATGGAAACAACCTAGGTTGCTATTGTGATAGCTATCCAGAGAGATGGATAAAGAAATGTATATATTTTCAATGAAATATTATTCAGCCACCAAAAAGAATAAAATCAGGTCACTTGCAGGAAAATGGATGGAATGGGAGACCATCATATTACGTGAAATACTTCAAACACAAAATTTAAGTATGCAATATTTTTTCTCATATGATAAGCCTAAAAAAATAAAGATATTTTAAGAAGACAGATTACGTAAACATAAGACGAGAACTGTTAAAGTTGAACTTTGTTAGAGAAGGGGGTGGGAAGAGGAAAGTGTGGAGGATCAAAGTTTGTTATATGCAAGTATGAAAGTGCTGAAAGTGAAACCCACTGGGTACTTTATTAGTACAAATAGGTACTGATTAAAAGTCTTCAGGAACTTGAAGAAAATGAAAACTTTTATAGACAGAGGTATCAGCACTCACGCTTATACACAAACACGCTTCTATTTGGCAGATTAACAGTGCCATGTCCCTATCTGGGAATAGAAGTTAGAGATTGGTGATGAGTGGGTAGATTTATTCTACAGTTTCACTATTGCATATGGGTTCTACTTTAAATATTTACTTTCAGTATCTATTATACTTTCCACTGATATTATGAAAAGTAAAACTATTGCACTACAGATCTCATATACAATGCTACTGACATGAAGTAAAGAAGCTAGCCTACATAGGATTATATATGTATGGGTTATAATAAATAATAAAAGAAGTCAACTTGAAAATAAACAAGGAATACCAAAGTAATAGAAAAAAAGGTGCGTGAAAAAGCTAATCAAAACTAAATTTTTTAAAAAAAACTTAAAAAAGCCAAAAGAAAAGTATTTTTAAAATCATTAAATAAAGCCGGGCATGGTGGCGCACACCTTTAATCCCAGCACTCGGGAGGCTGAGGTAGGAGGAGCGTTGTGAGTTGAAGGCCGGCTTGGGCTACAACGGGAGTGCAAGGCTGGCCTGAGCTATATAGTGCGACCCTGCCTCAAAATACCAGGGCAGGGAGTTTGGCTCAGTGGCTTAAGTGCCTGTCTGACAGGCGCGAGGTTGTGAGTTTAATCCCCAGTGCCAGAAAAAAAAATAATTAAATAAAAATAATTTCATTCAATATTTACTTCATACTATTTATTGACTTCTTATTACACAAGCTTGGCACCTTTCCAGGTGTGCAAACAAGCAAGATATCTTGGAGTTTATGTTACAGAAAAGAAATATATAATAGCACAAATATATTATTCTTACTTTAAACTTACCTTAAATGCTTTAGAGTGAAGGGAAGTCAGATTCAGATCTGAGGAAACTTCTTGTTCCAAAGGAGATGAGCCCAACTGAGAAGTGATTCATCTCAGAACTGACAAGTCATTTGTTTACTACCTGATGGAACTTTTCTTTCGTAGCACTTTCTGGAATTGGTCATCTCTAAAATTCTTGCAGTGCAGGTTAAAGTGTTTGGCACAGGGTTATGACTATGAAATATACACTTAATCATTTGTTAGTGAGAACACTAAAATATTTATTTAAATTTTCCTTTAAAAGGTAATATTTGTTATTATAGGAACAGTGACGAAGAAGTTGGGATGACAGTTTTTTTCCATTTTTTTGTTTTTTATTAGTACATGTTTATAGTACATAAAAATCACTCACATTGTGGGAATTGGATTTTAAAATGATGAAATCCTATCATTTATGGTAAGTAAAACTTATCAGGCACAAACAAGATAGATACTTATAATGGTTGATACATTGTGTCAACTTGAGAGTTGTAGAAGCCTAACTAAGTAACTTAGTAGTTCTACAGCCCAGGATGTAGAGGATATATCCTGGGATGTCTATTTATGGTCTAGGATGTTATAATGGTTGATTCATTGTGTCAACTTGAGGTTTAAAAGTGTAACTAAGTGACTCAGCAGCGGGGCCAGGGTCCTCACTTTGTAAACATCATGAGCCTATGCCAGAGAAGGGCAGGGAGATAATGTGAGTGCTGCACCCACCCCAGGGCAGATAACCTGTTTACAATATGAGAGAGAAAAAGAGGTTTGACCCCTTCCTTCTGTTTTTGTTGTCTTCTACCACAATGAACTGTTGCCCTTCTGCTGTGCCAGCTGCCTTGGAGCCAATTGATTATAGACTAAAACCTCCCTAAACTGTGAGCTAAATAAATCTTTCCCTCCTTAATTTTGAATATTAGCTTTTTTTTTCCCAGCAATGAGAGAAAACTATCTAATACAGTATTACATGATCTGATTCTATGTATAATCCAAAAATTTTTTGGTTTCAAAAAGTGGAATGAGCCGGGCGTGGTGGCACACGCCTTTAATCCCAGCACTCGGGAGGCTGAGGTAGGCGGAGCATTGTGAGTTCGAGGCCGGCTTGGGCTACAACGCGAGCGCAAGGCCGGCCTGAGCTACATAATGCGACCCTGCCTCAAAAAACCAGGGCCGGGAGTTTGACTCAGTGCCTTAGGCGCCTGCCTTGGCAGGCGCGAGGTTGTGAGTTCAATCCCCAGTGCTGCAAAAAAAAAAAAAAAAAAAAAAAAAAGGTGGAATGATGGTCATGAAGGGCTAGAATGAGGGGTTGAAGAATGAACAAAGAATTCAAATTTTCAGTTGGACAAGAGGGATAAGTTCAAGATCTCCATTGTATACCATGGTGACTACAATACTAACAGTATAGTATATTCTCGAAAATAGCTAGAAAGAGTAGATTATGTTCTTGCCACCCAAAACAAATTCTAACCACATAAGGCAATCTGTATGTAAAATAGCTCAATTTAACCATTCTATAATGTATCTGTATGTCAAACTAACATATGCATCATAAATAGACATTTTCTTGAACAATTGAGAAATATATTAAAAATCATTTATAAAATCAAATCATAAATTATATGTGTATAAAAAGACACACCACAGAGATACCTTTATGATACACAAAACAATAAAGAATTCATACAACAGGGTCCCTATAAATCTCCAGAAAATTAGTTGTAATAGGAAAATAACATATAAAATAATTTTTAAAATACACATTTCTTAGAAAATTGTAAATAAAAAAGCATATTCAATAAATAAAGGAGAATATTCTCAAATTTGGTAGCAATGAAGACAACTAAATTCCCAAACAAATATGCAGTCTACTACCCATTACATTCACAGAAAATATCAAACATTTTTCAATATAAATATTGTAAAATACACAGAGCAGTGGAATCATAATATACTGGTAATTACAGCACAACTTATAGACACCATAGAATGACGGAAAATAAAGTCATTTGTAAAAATAAATACCTTAATTAACACCAAATATTTCTTTCAGGATGTTCACAGGAAGGCTATTTCAAATGAAAAAAAAAAAAAGGAAGCAGCACAGTTAACCATGGATTGAATAGGTCCATAGTGTGGGGTAAATTCATTCACACAGCAATGCTTGGCAGGGCAAAAGGCACAACTAGAGACACATTCAGCAACCTGATCAAATTTTAGAAAACTAACATGATGGATAAAAAAATTAGAAAAATATATTCCATAAAATATAGCTATAATAAGGTAGGTAATCAAATCTAAATGAAATATTTCAGGAAAACATACATTTCTATTGAAGCTGTTTTTATTTGTTATGAACAAGCTTAGCATTAGGATATCCATGGAGGGGCATGGAAGATTGAAATCAGTAAGTTGCACACAAATATATTCAATGACATCAGTAATATTTTAGGTAAGATGAATACTTTTTTTAATGTGCGTTATTAAAAATGTTCTGAGTGAAACTGTCAACTTTATAAAGGAGGATTGCTTTGTGCCCACCACCTAGTGTGAAATAGAATCAAGTAATACCAATCATTTAACTGTGGTGACCGTTTTTGATCAAAAGACTAAGTAGTGTTTCAGGCCCAAAGTAACAATTTTATGGGTGTACTAGTTTTAACTCAGCTTTTAAAGAGGAATTGTATTGCATTGAGTTTTTAAAATTTTAGATTTGTAAAATCCATACTTGAGCTCTTCCCTTCCATCCAGCTGTGTAAATTTAACGTTTTCACCTCAACATTTGATTTCATTGTTGTGGATTTAGCTCAGTGACTTCAGTGACTGCCTGACAGGCCTGAAGTTGTGAGTTTGATCCCCAGTAACAAAAACAAACAAAAAAAAATTGACTTCTTTGTTTTTCCTTTGTTCATTTTCATTTTATAACAATCCCTTCATGTTCAATTTTTATTTCATCCTATATTCTTTTCCTTAAATATATTATGCTAATTTGGAAAGTTCAGTGAAACTGTCGAAATGTTATCTCAGTAAGGTACTTATGATTGAATGATGTAAGAACTTCAGTCACTGTTGTGTTCAATTATTAACTGGTATAGTTTGATAATGTCTTGTATGAAAACTCTGAGCAAGTGTAGGTCATTATTCATAGTGTTTGGTGTAGTTATCTTATTGTTTAGTCCACGAAAATTGAGAGCTTAGATGTCTGAATAGCTTTCACTTAGTAAACATCTTTACCATGGGATGATGTCTATAAAGTCAGATATTGTTAAACTAGACTAGGATTTAATAAACATTGTCAAAGCTTACTGGTCTGACATTTATGTAGCCAGAGAAATTGCTGAGCTATACTCTCATAGTCGGTAATGTGTGTAAGGGCATATATTTAGTATTTTTGGCCTTTGATTCTGTAGAATTGCTTATTTTACAGCTCAGCTCCTGGACAATGGCTTTCTAAACTTGACATTACTTCATTTTAATATACTTTAAGTGGTTTTTGTTTTCACTATAATGATGAAACAGGGGAATTGAGGGACAGATTATAGGGGCTTTGCAGCAATAAATAGGGCATGGTGCGCCTTAGGAAAAGAATGTAAACTTACTGAAATTAAGGAGGGTGGCATGTGAAGAGGAAAGAATTTTCTTCAAACTAAATGATATACACAGGTTATTTTGATCACACTGATGGGACATAATTAGAGGCAGAGTAAAATAAGTTTTAAAGACATATAAAAATTATTGACAAATATCAATACTATGGTTTCAAATCTCAGATGATCACTGCCATTAAGGGATGCCATATCAGAGAATAGCACTATTCTATTACCAAGAGTGATTCATAAGTTTAAAATATTTTGTAAGAATTGTCAAGAACTTCATTTTAAAGTTAGCTACTAAGCCCCATATACTGGTAGTTACCTTTTTTCCACTCCTGGTTGTTAATCTGTTGTATTTTAGATTCTTTAGATGAATTTTTGTGTATTTTGTTGTAGCTCTAATGAAAGTTAGTAAAATAAGAAATCTTTCTTCTTGTAGCTTATTCATCATCAGTTTGTCAGTTCTAATGTTCAAAGTACTGTATGCGGTTTTAGACACAATGATACTCTCCCTTTATTTGGGAACGTATGTGTCCTGTTAATTGTATATTTCTGTAAAGTATTCCTTGTTTTTGACACACAGAAATGATAGGACATAGAATTTTGATTTTGGTATAGCTGAAGAAGGTGGATACATTTCCTAGGTTTATATGAATTTTGAGATGTATGCATTTTGAAATAATTTGCCCATGCAGAGATGGTACTACAATTTACTACCTTGACATTTACTATCTTTTTAACCTAAAACACTCTTCATATCAGGAGCAATTTCTGTAACAGTTTGGCAAAGTGACTCCTAAATTCATTTTATGTTCCTAGATATGATACACCAAAATTTTAATCTTTGTGTACTTATAAAGACAAGAACTGGTTTAAAAGAAAGGAAACTAACATGTATGGGGAAAAAAAGGGTAAAGTACATTCATTTCTGTTTAAACTTTATTTTCTTAGTAAGATTTCTCCCAGAAAGAAATTTAATTGATGACAGTACTCAGGATGTGCCCTTTAATACACTTAATAATAGGACTTTTTAATGGGATTTTCCTATTTGTCTCTGAAGTATGAGCAGTATTTGACCAATTTCCAGTATTCTTGGCATTTTATTCAAAGAACCACTGAAAAAGACTTTATAATGTGATTATTCTTGTTTGCTTTGATTCATAATGCCTAAAAACTTCATCTGAATACTCCTACCTCATTACTATCTAGTCAGGATGCTGTGATGAATCTAATCTAGATAATATGCATAGAAACAAAGACTTGGGGGAAAATGAAAGTACATCCTGGCTTGTTTACTGAGGGGATAAAAGAGTATTAATTATGGAAGTGTTCTTGATAGATGTATCACCAGAGTACTAGAAAAGTCTGAAACTTTAAAAAACTGACTAATACTTCGGTATATTTCTTGAAATTCTTTGTAGTTCACTTCTCATGGAAATTAGTTTATTTAAGGTGTTTCGCACAAAAACTGTAGTGTAAACATGCACGTAATCACAAATATTTTATTCTGTAATTGTGGAATGCGTGTATGTTTTGTTTAGTACATCTTCTATGGAGTTGCCAATGAATATATTACTCCATCTGTGAATATTTTAAATGCTGAAATAAAACTAAGAAATGTGCCTTTTGTGTTATCCCAGTTTCACAAATCTGAAGACAAGTGGATAATTTATCTGTTGAATGGATTTTGTTAAACAGAATGTCTTTCTGTTTGAATACTCTGGACTCTGTAGTAACCTTTGGATGTTAAATCTTTTGAAGAACTCTGGGACAGGGTGGTATGGGCCTGTTTTTCCTATCTTCCTGATCCAAATGGGAAAAATCCAAATACCAAGGTGTATACCTGTTTTTTTTTCTTTTGTTCTCTGAGTGATTTGCAATCTGATTCTTTGTAGAATGCACTTCTTTGACTATTTCAAACTTATATTTCCATTTATAAAGGATTTTTCCTCTAAGAAAAGCAATAAAAGCTTTCCGTGCTAAAGAAATCCTAAAAGAATTTATAACCAGAAAACCCACATTGCAGAAAATGCTTTGGAAACACCTAAACAGAGCAAGGTGTCCACCAGTACCAAAAAGTCCAAAGGAAAACAATAAATCTAAATTAGAGAGGAGAAAAAAAAAAAGGAAAAAATGTAGAAATCAGCACTGGAAAAATATTTCAATGATGAGATTCACCCTTAAAATAGTAGCTGTATTAGCGGGCCTAATTCCACAATAAAAAGCAGACTGTCAGTTTGGACTAAGGAAACAAGTCGCATCCATATATTGTCTACAAAAGATGCAACTCATCAAAAAGGAAGAGTATGAACTGAAAGTGAAAGTATAGAACATAATATACCATGAGACTGAGACTAAAATAAAAGCAGAGACTGCTATGTTATTTTCTTAAAAAGTAAAATTCAAGCCAAAGTTGATTAGCATAGACAAAGAAAGTCATTGCACATCAGTATAAAGGAACAAGTCAACGAGATGATAAAGCAGTTAGTATATGTGAACCAAATATCAGTGCAACCCCTTCCATAAAACAAACTATTAAAAAGGACAGATACATACCAAACAATCATAGCAGGGGACTCTACATTCGGTCTCACAAATAGATCACCAAGACAAAAATCAGCTGTTGGAGACCACTGTGAAGGGGCTTTGAGCAGGGTTTAAAATTAACTAATTGGCTTTCTGTTTATCTGTGAGCCTATCCAAGGCCTACACCCCTTGCCTGGCGATGGGAGCTGATTCATAGTAAGTGAACCTCTATAAATCACTGGTCCTGGCCGAGGCCTGTAGTGGCCAATGAGGCCAGAGATACCGCAAAAGGCAAGATAAGGTCACCACCGAAGACGCCTGGCTCAAACTCAAGTAAATAGATAGAGACTGCAGCTGCAACCATCACATATCTGCGGCATCTCTTTCCACCATAAATGCCATCATGGAGATAAGACAGTTCTCCTTAATTGGCACAATTTACTACTTGGAGAAGTCTTTCAAGTGACTCCCAAGGTCCTGCTCATTTCCCGCGCTTTCCTCAGTATCCCCTCTCTTTGTCTACTTTGATAATAAATATAGGCAAGGAGAGAGGTCTTTGTCTTAGCCCTCACGACAGCTGCAGAGTCAAGAGCTCTGCAGGGGCTTTGATCCTCCTGGAGCCCTAAAATCATACCACTTGTCTCATTTATTTAAGCCTTCGCCGTGCACTCATTCGGGAGATTGGGGATCTAGGCCGGGACCTCGATAATCAACAAAGAAAAATTATATGCAAAACATAGTTCTGAACAATTGTATTTAAAAGATATCCACAGATGATTCATCTTAGAATAAAATACACGTTTCTCAGAAGTACATGAAACTTATTCCTACTAGACTGCATCATAGACCAGAAACATGTTTAAATAAACAGCAAAACAATTGAATATGATCCTTTACACATTATTGGATCAAAGAGAAATAAAATTAGATATAAATAAGAAAAGAAATCACAAAAAATATAAAAACACATGGAGATTAAATAATATACTCTTGACTAGTCATTGAGTCTCAGACAAAATCAGAGAACCATTGAAAAATTTCCTTAAAGACACATGTCTTTATATTCTTGGTACTGTTCATAGGATAAAAGCTGTTCAGAAGAAACTACTTGACTTGATTTATTCCAAACATTGTACCAAATTAATAATACAATGACACCATAACACACTCTTCCAGGTTACACTCAGTGAATCACCTCCCCTGAACAGGCTCTATATCTCACCATGTGAGATTTTTCTTTTTTTTTTTTTTTTTTTTTTTTTTTTTTTTTTTTTTTTTTTTTTTTTTTTTTTTTTTTTGTGGAACTCTATAGAGTTGAAACATAACACTCTGTATGAGTCCCCAAAAGACAAGGGTTTATTTCATTAAGTATATTTAATACCTGTCTAAATTTTCCATCTTAGATATTTTAACATTGCTCACCAAAGACAAAATTTCTTCTGAGACTTAAGGCAAACTATTATCTATGAACCCTTGAAAAAAATCAAAAGGAAAGTAAAGTCCTTCCAGCATACAACGACCCAGAACCAAAGTTCCCATTCCAAAAGATAGGAATAGGAAAAATGAAAGGAACCTCACCAAAACAAGACAAATTCAGCAGAAAAAAATATTAAGTTCTGTACTCCCACATGCCACTCAGGACACATGCTGGTGAGATAGGACCTCTGTAGTATTTAGGCATCACTGCTCCTATGGTCTTGTTGTTTGCTGCCCACATGGCCTATATATTCGGTTGGTCCTATACATAACTTGCAGCTTTCTTGTAGGACATTCTGTGTTCCTGGTATGTTCAGGTATATGAAATCTCCTCCAAACTTTTATTATGGGGTTGACCAGGCTCATGATCTCCTAAAATGAGTGTATGGCAAAAGCCTAAATAAAAATGATGAGTAATATGGTTTATGGGGACTCCAGGAAGGTCAGAACTCTTTTGCAACTAAGACAAAGACTTCCCTAAATTGTGTATATTTACTGTGACCTTAACAATTCAGAGGAGTGCAGGAAGTGGAGGGCACCATCTGAGGCAAAAGCCCATGAAAATGAGCAAGACCTTGAAAAGTTAGAACAAAGACAGTCAAAGCAGTAAGTCTTGCAAATCAAGAGAACTCTTCTATCTCTAAGGGTGGTGGTTTTTTGCTCTCAAATAGAAATTATCAGGTCTGCAGCTGCAGTTTTATCTTGTCTTCAGAGGCTATGAATATGAGCTTTTCCAACATAGCCAGAGAGCACTGTGGCCAGCAACTTTACCCTTACATAGCTCGGTTGACAACACAATTCTGGCTGACTGTCAAAGCTTTACATGTCACTCACTATGGTGCATATGGTATGGCTCACACAGGATGACTTTTGAAATCAGATCAGAAGCCTCAGTGATCTCAGTTTTATAAGGGCTTGGATTCAGGCGCTAACTAGCATTTACTCAGGTCACTCAAAATGTATTTTGTTGAAAGTAGCCAGTATTGCTCACACCACAGCTTGAATGCCAGATTGCTTTGAAATTAAACTCTGCAAGAGAAATTAGTCTATCACCTTTACATGCAACCTCATGCAAAATTTAGAATATGGAAAAAACCTAGAGAAACTCATTGCCAGAAAGAAAGATGGATGCCATCAAGTCCAGCTGCCAAAAGAACCCTGTTCCGAACTGAAAGCCCACAATGATGGACTCTACACTCCACAGTGTGGTCTTGTCACTGCTTGAGTAGTGTTGTCCAGTAAGAACTGCTCCCAATACTCTTCAGATTCTCCACCCTTCATTTTCCCTGGCAAAGCAATTGCCAGAATTGTGACCATAAGGTAAGGCACAGTAACTGAAATGAGCCCACTTCTAGTACATTTCTCTGTAAAAATTATCTTTCCCTTTCCTCAAAATAAATAAATAAATAAATAAATAAATAAATAAATAAACAGGCCCACAGGTTAAAGGAGGAAAGCATTAATTTGACTTATGATTTTAGATTTCATTTATGGTCTGTTGACGCCTAGGCAGAGACTCCCTGACAGAGTGGTGCAGCAGAGGAAAGTTGTTCACCCCATGCATGCAGGAAACATAGAGGAGCAGTCAGGAAAATAAGAATACACCATTCAGGATCCTATGACCAGGAGACCTGTCCATTCTGGACCAAACCCCACATAAGAGCACATGAGAAATGTGAAAACATTTTAGATCCAGAACATAATATAAGTCTTCCAGTGATAATATCAATGATCCTTAAATTTGATTGAAGGACAAAGTTCCTCTGATGAGAAGTTCCTTTAATTAGAAGGAAGGGACCAGTAGAACAATTGAATGACTCAAGAGTAGGTCTCGTACTTGTGAGAATTTTCCATCACTAGCTTTTTCCAGAAATTAAATCATAGTTTTTTTTCCCCTTCTAAGATACATGCTTTATTTGCCATGTATGTAAATGATACAGCAAGTCTTCAGAATAAAGTCTTTTTATTGTTTCATCTTAATTTACTGGAAAAAAAAACACATGTAAATACTTTCTGATTTGTTAAGATTTTGTTTATTAGTATCTGAAAATAATGGGTTTGGCCAGCTTGATTTCTACTAATGAGGCTATTTTTTCCATAGTTACATACACATAGTGTTACAGTTTAGACCTAGTTGACTCCCAAAGCCTCACTGTTCAGAAGTGGGGTTGTGGAATGTTATGGAATCATGGGTGAACTAAATTAATCAGTGGAATTCAGAGCTAAAAGTGCTTTGAGAAGGTGGGTCCCAGTTGGAAATGTTGGGACCCTGGGGTCTGACCTGGAAGGGTGCATCTCCTGCATGGGCTCCTGCCTTCCTATTTCCTGGATGCAATGATGTTAGCAGCTGTCCTCCGTTTGGGCCCTTCAATAGTCTATTTCAGCATTTTAAGTTGTAACCCAGTGTAACTGTGCACATTTGAAAATCAATTGCATATCCAAAACTGTAAGACATAGCTATGGGAACTCTGCTACAAACAAACACTTGATACAATCCAGTGAATCTATGCTGATGTTTGGAAAGAGTTCAGATGATATCATCAGCTTCTTTGAAATAATTATAAGGATAAAAATAGTGTTACAGATTTATTCAGATAACTTGACTGACCAAGGAAAAAACATTCATTTTTCAGTAGCCTCAGACTGCCATAATGCCAGACTCTTCAGGAGAAGCAAGAAAAAGAAATTTTATTCACCATATTTTCCACCATACTAGACATAGATAACATTTGACTTTAAAGATGAGTCCCACAAAAATGTTATTGATGAGGTTACAATCTAATAAAACCATATGTTCTCGCATCTTTGTTATTTAATAATCTTCATTCTACTACAAGAGAGGCTCAAAATCTCCAAGCATAAAATGATGGCAAGGAGTTGGAATCCATAATTTCACTGACTAGATACGTGCATACTCTAAATATGTAAATATCATGCTGTACCCAATAAATATGTGGACCTTTTACCAATTAATCAAATTTTAGAATGTCTCAAAAGATAGAAGCATTAACCACACTAATCTGATCAGAACACATTGTATAATATTATAGAATGATTATGCTATAGTATGCGCAATTAAAATATTTGTAATTCAAAAATAAATAGCTAAGAATGAAAACACTATGAACAGTCAAAATCTTCTTTGGCAACTATCTACTATCAAGCATTGTTTTATATATTTGTAGTTTATGGATTAAGGATTGCGCTAACTTGATATATGAAAAGCAGAGCCTAGTCTCTTTTAGAAGAACATAAACACTTAAGAACATAATGAAGGACATAATGAAACATAGGAAAGTCATTATCAGATGTTCTAAACTATACAGGAAGACTACAGGATCATTTTATCTCTATGAGAGCATTACACAAGACAAAGCTTCTCCCACTGAGGGACTCAAAATATTTCCAGTTGGAAACAAAGGCAACATTTAGTTGCATTTTCCGTACCTCTCATTCATTTACTGCCTTCTCATGCATTTACTTCCTTAGGATTACATTAAAAATGATTTGCTCGTCAAGCATAACAAACTAAGCAGTATAAATAAAACTATGGAAAATATGTCACATAACAAATATATATACTCCACAATTTGATATGATATATTAATATTTTTAATCTGTGATAGAAGAAACCAGGTATTTACACGTTTATTGTATTATTTCTAATTTATTTTGAACATTATTAATTAAAGTATTGATTTGATTATGAATCATGAATACAATTTTCCTTAAGAAAATAAATGTATAATATTAATTTTGGCACACAGCTACAAACTTGATACAACCATTTTGTACTAAAAACATTTTTCAAAAATATTTTTATAGACTTAAAATGCATATTTCCAAGTAATTGCCATTATGTACAGTTAATAAACTTGACAGAAAATTTAGTTTAATGAATAAATCAGGTGTGTCTACTTTGGAATTAGCAACTCTCTTCACGCAACACAAGTGACATGATTCTCTGTCATTTCATTTCCCTTTTCCAGTCCAAAGATTCTTAATGGCATTTTTCATCTCTGCATTTCTCAGAGTATAGATGAGTGGGTTCAACAAAGGTGTAATGACAGTGTAAAACACAGCCAAGGATTTATCAATGGGCAAAGTAGAGGGAGGTCTCACATAGAGAAAAATGCAAGGAACAAAGAAGAGGACGACCACTGTGATGTGGGAGCCACAGGTGGATAAGGCCTTGCGCCTCCCTTCCTGACTCAGGTTCTTCAGGGAGTGCAGAATGATCCCATAGGAGATTAATAAGAGTGTGAAGATGACCATACAGATGACGCCATCATTGGCTACCACTGTGAGGCCAATATAGTACGTGTTGGTGCAGGAGAGCTTTAATAAGGGGTACATGTCACAGACGAAGTGGTCGATCACATTCGGCCCACAGAAGGGAAGGTTGTAAACAGAAAGGATGTGCAGTACAGCATGCACAAAACCCCCAGACCAGGCCAACACCAAAAATAGAACACACGCTCCTTGGTTCATGATGGTCGGATAATGCAGGGGTTTGCAGATGGCCACATAGCGGTCATAGGCCATGGCCACCAGGAGTAAAATCTCAGCACCACCAAACAAGTGTTCTAAAAAAAGTTGTGTCATGCAAGCTTTGAAGGAAATGGTTTTATTCACATGGAGTAAGTCTATTATCATATTTGGGGTAATTGTAGTAGAATAAATAGCATCCATAAGTGATAAATAACCAAGAAAGAAGTACATGGGTGCCTCCAAGGCTGGGCTGAGCACCACAGTCATGACAATGAGTAGGTTTCCTGCCATTGTCACCAGGTAGATCAGCAAGAACACAGCAAACAATATTTTCTGGCCCTGGAGGCTCTGAGTGAGTCCCAAGAGTACAAACTCAGTCACATTGCTCCGTTGATACATACGGACTTCTGTGTGTCTTTGTGCCACTGCTCTGAACAAAATTCTGTGCAACTGTAATTATTACTAGTGAGTCCATGAAATTTTAAGATAGCTTGTTGTTTATCCCATAAATATTCATTTTAATTTATTGTATTCCAGAACTGAAAGAGATTGCAATGTAAATTTGAAACGTATCTGTAACTTTAGTGATGTTACAAGCTAACGGCAACAGAAATAAGTAAAAAGAGATATGCAGAACAATGACTTTTCATAAAAGAAAAATGAATCTTCAAAAACTAGCTTTTCATCTGGTTGTTAGCAATATTTTATGTAGAGACAATTCCAAAATCAAAAATAAAAGTATCTTGAATATTTAATGTAAAATGGCAGAAAATTTACTTTATATATACAGCACAGTAACCAAATAGAGGTGATTTTCTACTCAAGAGTATAGAAGAATCTTTTCAACTAATAAGAGGAATGCCAAAAAACACTTGATAATTTTGAAACAATTTAGTAATGTAGCAAACAGTACCATAAGTAACTACATCAAATTAATTTAGATAAAATATTTGTGTTTTAGAGAACATAAGCAGAGATAGTACCTGAAATAGACAAGCTTTAAGAAATGAATTTAGAAAACACAAGGCAATGACAAAGTGGACAAAGGATATAAACAAGAAATTTTAAAAGTACACTTCGGTAATCAAAAAGCATGTGGTAAAATTCATTAACAAACAGACATAAATGAAAAGATTATTTTATAAATATCACATTTTAAATATGATAATTTTTTAAAGATAGTTAAAATGAAAAGAATATTTTCTTGCAGTTTAAATGTTATAATTTTTGGAATACAATTTCTCAGTCTCTATGGAAGGTGAAAATACACGTCTTTCATCAGCAATTACACACTTTGGAAGGTATGGCAGGAAAATTAAAGCTGTAGCATATAAATACATGGTTTGGCACACTATGGTTTTGTGGCATTATTTTAATGGCATTAAACAAAAAAGGTAAAAAATATAAAGATGAATTCTAAAACAAGATATGGCTGGATCGAATATAAAATCTGTCAAATAGAAAACAACCATTTAAATAGTTGCAGTAATATAAGTACCCAAAGGAAAATTTCTACAAGTTACATTGGAATAAGAAAGAAATGATCTTACAAGTACATATTATATAATATTATAAACAAATATAATAGACCATGCATATTCAGTTGTAAATGTATGTGTGTGGGTCTAAGGGCATTGGGGCTATACAAGTATACACATTTGACTAAAGCACAGTCTACACCTGTGGTGTTGATGCAGTTAGAAGCAAGGGTGATGTGTGAAGTATTAAAAGGACAGGGGCAAGGAGCCAAGTTGAGGAGGAAGATGGGCAGGGGAAGTGAAGGGGAGGAAGGAGAGGAGAGGAGAGGAAAGAGAAGAAAATGAGGCAAGACAAACAAAATGATACCTTAATAAGTCCATAGTCACTGGCCCAGTATTCAGAGAAATTAATCATAGAAATAGCAGTCATGCTGTATTTGTTGACATATTCTTAAATCTCACTTCATAAATTCTGCCCCCTTCCTCTACACAAATATAGATTATCCTTTTCTTAGTTATGTCCCATGTCTCTACTCATGCAGCAGATTTCACCCTTTTAAGAACGCTGCTCTACTAACTTCCCCCACTATTTCCTACATCATTAGATTTCCTACCTATCCAGTATTAAACATTTTGTGGTCCTATTTATGCAGCATATCTGCATGTTGGATGAAATCTATCCTTTGTTTAACATCTTTTTGAAATGAGACACCACCTCAATTCTCAGCTCTTCTTCAGCAACTCTCTTCCTTTTTTAAGCCCAAAGGTCAGTTTGAGTCCTCTTCCTACTTGATTAACCATTCCTAAAAATTTATATAAAAGTTTATTTGCCTTACTATGACACTCTGTGCTCTTAGGGCATTCATTGAACAGCTACAGATTCTACATCATCTTTTAATTTTTGACATTCTAAACAATATTTAGAGAATAACTCTGTTGACCGTATCAAGAAAAGTATAAATATCTGCACACGAAAAATCTCCCAAAATACACTCAAAATTATTTGGTAGGGATGGCAATGTTAGACAAAGAAACTTATTCTAAGTTTTTTATAAAGCTAAGAGATTCAAGAAGAGGTAAAGATTGGAATCAATTTATGCATATTATAACAATGACAAGCAACGTTATGGTATAACTGAGTATCAGAATCATGCAGAAGTTTGAAAACATTGCGAGTTACATTGTGATAAATCTATTATATTTGCATAATGTATTCTACTTCAAAATCTGACACATGAGTATCCCTCCCGAGTTACCTGCATATAAACAGACAGTCGCTCAGTCCAGGTGCTGGGTTGGTGACTTCTCCCGGTCCTAAATGACAACAATTTCACACACTGATGCTGTCTCTGGAAACAGCAAAATACCGCACACATCATCACTGCACCTGGAAACATTTCCACTGACCAATCTTGCCATACTTGAGGGAAAGATAATTTATCCGATTTGTAGAAAAAAATGCAACATTATTAAATGGTGCTGGTTTCTAAATTTAAGGACTGGGAATGCAGCTCAGCGGCATAAGTGCCTGCCTGGCAAGTGTAAGGTTCTATGTTCGACCCTTGGTACTAAACAAATAAATAAGTAAATTTAATATTTTGAATGTCACATGAACTCAAAAATCTGATTCTTAACTATAAAAAGAAACACCCACAGTTCAGTTTTGGCAATATTTTGCCTAAGAAACAATATTAACTGGAATTTTAATGTTTAATAGCTAAATCTTATGGAAAAAGAAGTCATGCATTACTAAGACATATATTTGCAATTTGTGTTTTACAAAATGAGAGAAAAATAATGAAATAACTTTTAAAATTTTTGATTCCCCATCAGGTATACTGTGTTGCTTTCAGATGTGTCATTTGGCTTTGGTAGGCATGAAGAATGGAGAAAAACCTATAATTCCCATTTCATTATGCTGTGAGTCTATCATTGTGATGTCTAAGAATGCAGTCAAGTGTACACTCGTATATTCAAACCCTCATTTAGGGAAGGATAGAAGTCTGTGGACACTTTATGTGTGTTGGAACCACAGTGCATATGGTTGAATCCTTCCATTGTCCTACGTCCAAAGGTGACTTATTGCTTAAACTCACTGAAACCTCGATCCTAACCCTGAGGGTAGATTGTGCACCTCCAGAGATGTCAGAAGAATAATAACAATCTAGAAAAAATTTCCAGAAATATGTTCTCTGGGGAAAATAGCATGATGAGCAATGTCAGGTCGCATAACCAAAAGGAAACAATCCAGGATGAGCAGAAATAAAATGTGGAAAAGCTAATTAAATATCATGACCTATGAGTTTAAGGAAAGGAAATCAGAGAGATAGGTACGATCAAAATGTCTGAGTGCCATATGCATATTTGTAGATAGTGTATTGAAACCCAGAATTTTATACACAATTATAGGCACAATACAAAGAATATTTTTCAAAACTCATTTCCTACAATGTAGACAAATTTGGTAATTACAGAACTTAACAATTTTCAGTTGACATCTTCCCTCACAAGCAGAGATGACAAAAAGTACTTTTGGAAGAAGCCATTGAAAACTTGATTCAAATACAGATAAAGTTTAGTTCACCTGTATGAGAAAGTCTGTGTGTCATAGCTTCCAACAGCCCACTCATTTCGATGTACATTAGAACAGGAATTGGAAAAGAGAAAACAGATGTGTGACTGTCCTACTTATTTGCAAGTGTTCATGAAACATTCGCCAAAATACACAGCACAGGGACTATGACATGTATTGCTGTATATCTCAAGGGATTTAAATCATATTATTTCTATCGATGATAATAAGGAACTCAACTAGAAATTGAAGACAAAATATGTAACACAAAGTTCCCTAAGCATTTAAAATTAAGCAATTTATACAAATTTAAAATATAATAATCTGCCTATCTCAGTTGAATTGTATTTTATTGGAAAAAAATGCAAAGAAATGCTCAATTCCATGGAAAATAAGTCATTTTAGTATCACCATTAGTATTATTTTCTGCTTGTTGAAATGTATAGCTTCTTTCTGATTGCATTAAAAATAAAGTATTGTACCTCTTCCAGTATAACATGCCAAGCAATATTACAAAATTACATATCTAAATCTTACAAGACAAAATAATAAGATGAATATTTCAAATATGTGTGTGATCCACCATTAATTGCAGAAATTCTGAAAAAACTGTATATTTCAATATAATTTTATTCTTGCAAAATGTATTGCAAACATTGCCTGTTCCTTTCTTATGCTTTTAAAATGTCTCTATTAGTAACATCTGCAGTACACAGTGCTTAATTTCCTTGAGTGGAGTTGGTGCGTATATGGAACATGCCTTTGTTTTTCTTTTTATTCCTTCCCCACACCACTGCCTCCAACTCTTGATCCCTTCTCTATTTGAAAATCACCTGTCTCCCTATTTCCAATCATTTATCTTCTAATTTAATTTTTATTTTAGTTTTGGTTTACCAATATAATTCTGAAAAGATAAACTTTTGGTTTGGTAAAAGTCACCAAAAAAAATCTCATTAAATCAAATAAGTTTATGACTTTAATTATGGTACATAAATCAATAGTCTCAACTGAAATATTTCAGCAAAATATACATACATTTTCCTAACAAATTTTAATAGACTTAAAAATATATGTGAATTAGTGGTCCTGAATAAAGGCCAGCAGTTTGTTGTAGTTGCTGGTTCCAAACAACAGCCTAAACAAAAGTCTTTCTAGCATCTGTTGGCCATTTCAGAACTTTGGAAATGAAATGGTTAATTCATTAGAAAGAAATAGCTTAGAGCCCAATGCAGCCTGAGTAGAAGCCACACCCTGAGGCTCTACTCGGCAGGGCAGCATTGGTGAACTGTGGCCTCATGCTTCTCCACACCTCCAGGAACCCTAGATCAGAGGAACTCAGGTACCTAAGCCAATCCCCTCCACTGAAGGAAGAGCAGTCGATGCAGGAAGCACCTGGGAAGCAACAATAGGCTGATTCAGAGAAAAGCAGGTGAATGTCAAGAAGAAAGAGCAAAATACAATCTCAGACATCCAGTCCACCCAGAACAAGTTCAGGAGACACCAACATAGTAGAAATTAGAGATAACACACCTGAAATCTCAACTTATTTTGTGTATTGTTTGGTTAATTTTACATCCCTATGTCTGATGGTCTTGGCAGCTACTTTTAAGATAACAAAATGCATTGTGGTAGCCAATGCTCATTTCTTACTATTTTGTTTTGAACTCCTGTATCATTTTTATTGTTTTGTTTAGTTTTATTTAATTCTGTTTTGTTTTGTTCAATTTTATCATGTCTGATGACTTGAACAACTATTTTGAAGATAATAAGATGTATTATGTTAGCCAATGTTGATTTCCTACTACATTTTTTGAAGCCCTGTATTGATTTCATTGTTTTGTTTTGTATTGCTTTATTCTGTTCGTTTGGTTTTGTTTTAATCCCTTCAAAATAAAATAAATAAAAATTAAAAATATGTAGGCTAATGATTCACATAACACATGTCTTCTGTTGTTCAGTTATTAAATCAGAAGGAAAGATTAGCATACTGAAATAATCACACATGACTTTCCTGGAAGAACCAACTCTTCATTGAATATAAGTGAAAAAAACTTCAGTTTTGTTTTCTAGTCCAGAGCTTCTTCATGGCATTTTTTATCTCTGCATTTCTCAGAGTATAGATGAGGGGGTTCAACATAGGGGTGATAATGGTGTAAAAAATGGTCAAAAATTTATCAGTGGACAAAGTAGAGGGAGGTCTCACATAAATAAAAATGCAAGGAGCAAAGAAGAGGACGACCACCATGATGTGGCGGCCACAGGTAGACAAGGCCTTGTGCCTCCCTTCCTGACTCAGGTTCTTCAGGGAGTGAAGAATGACTCCATAGGAGACAAGCAAGATTGTGAACATGACCACAGAGATCACGCCATCATTGGCCAGCACAGTGAGGCTAACAGCATAGGTGTCCATGCATGCAAGTTTTATTAAGGGGTACATGTCACAGGTAAAATGGTCAATGACATTGGGACCACAGAAAGGAAGCTTGTAAACAAAAAGAATATGTGGTACAGCATGGACAAACCCACCAACCCAGGTCAGCAGCATCAGCAGAGCACACCGCTCTTGGTTCATAATGATCTGATAATGCAGGGGTTTGCAGATGGCCACATAGCGGTCATAGGCCATGGCTACCAGGAGCAAAATCTCAGCACCACCAAATAAGTGAGCTACAAAAAGCTGAGTCATGCAAGCTTGGAAGGAAATGGTTCTCCTCTCATACAGTAAATCTTTAATCATATTTGGTGTAACTGTGGTGGAATAAACAGCATCCATAAATGATAAGTAGCCAAGAAAGAAGAACATAGGGGCATCCAAGGCTGGGCTGAGCACCACAGTCACGACAATGAGTAGGTTGCCTGCCATTGTCACCATGTAGATCAGCAAGAACACAGCAAATAATATTTTCTGACCCTGGAGGCTCTGAGTGAGTCCCAAGAGCACAAACTCTGTCACATTGTTCCTTTGCTCCATATGCCTTCTGTGTGACCTTGTGTCACTGCTCAGAAGAAATTTATCTGCAAACAGAAATATTAGCATGATTTCAGAAATTTCAGAATTTTTGGTATTCATTTCACTTAAAAACACTGTCATTTATTATGTTCCAATGCTGGCATAGAGTATAAGAATGCAAGTTTGATGGAAAAAAAGGCCCTTCTGTAAATAAATGGCATTGGAAATAAGTAATTATAGACATGGTGTAAAGCACTGATCATGAAATAAATATGAGTCTTCCACAACCAGCTTTCTATTGGGAGACTAAAATACTTACATAAATAACGGTATGTACAAAAATAAAGATAAATTAGATTTAATGTAAAAAAACAGCAAAAAGTACCTTATATTACCTTTGAGGTAATAAAGGAAAGGTGATTTGCTAAATTCTTACAGTAGAAAACTTTTTCTTCAGTTAGCAACAGATATCTGAAACAGACATATTGCTAGTTTTAATTAGTTTTTAACTGTTAGGAATTTATACCCTAAGTATACCGACAAAATTATTTGGAGAATGGAATTACATCTTAGGGAACATAAAAAGTTACTATCAAAATATATGAAAACTTTTAAGAAATTAATAAATAAAATACAAGCCAATGGCAAAATGGACAGAATATATAGGCAGGCAATGGAAAAGAATGTATAGCCATATGACCAACAAACAAAGATGCCGCCATTCATTTGCTAGAAGTAGTTCACAACAAAAAACATACAAATATCATTTCATGGACATTAGATTTTAAATGTTACAAATCTTTAAAGGTACTGGTAAAATTAAAAAGGGTGTTTTTAAAACACAATTTGACAATCTATGGAAGTAAAAATACATGTATCATTCATCACAATTGCATTCTTTGTAATCTACTACATGAAAATTAAAGTCTTAGTACACAAGAACATATGAATCATATACTTTGTATGTTATTTTAATAGCAGTTCTAAAGTTTACAATTTAAGGTGAATAATAAAGAAATCATTGAACAGATTATAAAATCTCTTAAAAGAAAAATCATCACTTGTAAGAGTTAATTACAATTATGTCAGTTCTCTTAGAGAAATTTCCACGTTACTATTGAATAAGAAGTAGAAAACTATGTGTGACAGGGTATGATAATTATAAAACCAATATAAAGATATCATCTATCCATCCACTTATAAAAGTATGAGTCCATATGAGCAAGGGGAATATGAAAGTACATATATACATTGTAAACTCATTGTGTATTTCTGCAATTCAGGCAGACATGACTGCATTTTGTAATCTTTCCCACAGTTGTGCTGCTGATATTTTGCACAAGAAAGATTCAAATGACAGGAGGGCACAACTGCAGGAAGGAGAGGGAAAATGAAATACAAGGAGAAGAGGAAGAGGAGGGGGAGAAGGGAAGAAGCAGAGAGACAACAAGGTACTGACAGGCACACAGAGAGGCAGAGGAGATTTTCACACAGAGACTGAAAACTCTAAGCATGATCGATGTTCATTAGAACCTTTCCATTTAAAAGTAATTCTAGTACTAACAGTTACTCCTAAATCTCTGTCGACTTTTACTTCAATCTGACTTCATAAATTCGGCCGTGTTTCCTCTTCATAAACACGGATTTTCTGCCTCTCTCCTTACGGCTCATAACTCTGCTCTGACTGATTTCATTCTTTCCCTTACTCTTAATGATACCACTCCTCTAACACCCCCTTCATTTCCTACATCAATTTTTTTCCATGTTTTGCACCATTCTGTCAACATATTTATACAATATTTCTGCATGCTTATAAATTCTACCCATTGATCCAACATCCATTTCAAACGAAGACATTCTACTTCTCAGCTCTTCTTATACACAGTTGTTCATTTTGTTAGGTTCAATGGTGAATTTAAGTCTTCGTGACTTTCCCCACCATTCTTATGAATGGAAGTAATAGCATCCTTAGTTAAGACTTACCAGCAGCTCTTGGAAGTCACACATTCACCTTCCACAGAGACAAACTCATTCTTTAATTTTTGACATCTAAACAATCCCTAGAAGAAAACTTGCCTGATCGTATGAAGAGATTTAAAAATAACTGGGCTCTAGCAATCTCCCAAATAGTTACATTTCAAAACAGTTTGCAAGAATACTGATGTTTAAGAATACATTTAACCTGGAAATCTATAATATTAAAATATCCAAGAAGAGTATTAAAGATTGGAATCAGTATACACATATTTTAGCAATGACAGAAGAACCTGAATTACCAAAATCATGCACCATTTTGAAAAGAGTATGAGTTCCCATGTAACCAATATACTACAATAGCATAGGTAAAGCCTACTCCAGAATCTCTATCCCTCCTGAGTTACCTGCATAGGGAGATGGTTACTCATTCAAAGTTCTGGATTTTGGAGCTTTCACTGTGGTCCTCTATGGTAACAGCTTCACTCACAGATGCCACCACTGAAAATACAAAAAGCAAAGTTCACATGCCCATCACTGCACCTCAACATATTCCCAGTCTTTCCAAATTTACTGAAAGATTGATTCATACAACTTCCAGAAGAGAAATGTTATTTTATTAAATTGTTGTGATTTTTAAAATTAACATGAAAGCCAGACATGGTGGTGCACTCCTGTAATCCCAGCACTTGAGAGACTGAGGCAGAAGGAACTTTGCAAGTTCAAGACCAGCCTGGGTTACAAAGTAAGCCCAAGGCCAGCCTGAACTGCATAGCTAGACCCTGTCTCAAAAAGACAAAAATAAAATAAAATAAAATTAAATTAAATTAATATCAAGCACATCCTGTAACTACCAGAAATCTACATTGTGAATATAAGCAAAGAAACTCCAAATATTCTCATTGGAAAAGTTGGCCTAAATATAAACCAATATTAAGCAAACATTTTGAGGTAAAATAATAAATTTTGAGGGGAAAAATCAGGAAACACATGTGTTTTTCCAATTTTTGTTTTATCCCTACAAAAGTGAAATAATAAAATTATTGTTGATACTAGCCAAATATACTGGTTTGAATTCACACACTATGCTTGAATATAAGATTGACTAAGTATGGAGGTATAATTTAATCCCTACTCTGTCATGATTTGAGTAGATCAACTCCTAAGAAAACACTCCTATGACTACTGGTATAAAGTACTACTCCCTTAATTTAGGGCAAAAGTCTGCAGACCCTTTATCTGCACCATAACACATATCATTGAATCACTCATTTGCTGAATCTCCAAAGTGGTTTTTCTTTAATTAAACTCACTGGGACCTCAGTCATAATTCTAAGTGTACAGTATGCAACTCCAGAGATGCCAGAGGATTAACCATCTAAAAGACAATACCCAGAGACACATCCTCCCTGGGAATGTTGTAGTTCAAAGTCAAGTCATGAAAAAGGGAATAGCCAGTTTGAGCAGAAATGAAATATATAAAAACTCTTATTAAAATCATGACTCATAAAAAAATCATGACTCATGACTTTAACATAGGATAGTAAGGTGACTGAATCTGATCAAAATATGAATAGTTATGTACATATATGAAACTACTTGTTTGAAACTCAGTGTTTTGTGGAATTGATAATAACCAGTGAAAAGCATATTTTTAAAAGATCATGCCTTAACAAAACACATGAATTTGATGAGCATATCCTTTAACCTATGCATTTTTTTAAATTTTTAAAAACAGCAGATTTATTGGAGGAACCATCACTATTTCTTGCAAAAACAGTTCTTTGAAGCTGGTTTTGTACTGGAGGTGACTAACAACAGTTTCAAGACTACCATCTCAGGGTAGGGCCCTATCAGAAGGGTTGGGCTACTAGGTGAAACCTGAATGAGTGTGTTATTGTCCTTTCCTCCTCCCATTCCTTCTTCTGCTTCTTGACAGCCCTGAGTTGAACAACTTACTTTGGCCATGCATTTTCTTCACGCCTCTCCTGACTGGCATCAGCTAACCATGAAATGAATGTCTCCAATTTATAAATGAGTGCAACTTCTATGTTTGACATTGTGAATGTCAGGTATTTTGTCCAAGTGACAGCAAACCTGACTAATACAACATGAGACCTTAAGAAGAGGACTGGCTAGAGATAAACTCAAGCTTTGGCAATATTTTGGTTCATAGAAACTCAATTGCTAATTCTAACAGGACATCAACTCTTCTGATCATAGTCAGTTTCACTCTATAGCTTTTTTGTATTATCACTATTTTAATAAATTAGTTTGTTACAGTATTTGGAACAAATGCAAATGAAGTTAGCTTCCCCAAACAGCTTTCATTCTATGAACAAGTCTTAAATTAAAAAGACTTGGGCCTTAAAAGGAAATTTTTAATGTTTCTCTGAGTGTGTTTGTGACCCAATCATTATTCTATAGAGTAATATTTAATCTCCACATGCTTGCATAGATTTTGTAATTTCTTTTGGTCTTAATTTCCACTTTCATTTCTCTCTATCCAATACTATACAAAGGTTTTATTTTATAGTTGTATCAGCATTTTTATGGCCTGACTTGTGGACTAATTTTGGAAATTTTCCATATTCTACTGAAAAATATTTTTTCTGCTCTTGATGGATAAACAATCTGTAGATATTTGTTAAATCCAATCCATTTGTTCAATGCAACACTCCAACTCTGATGCTTTTTTGTTGATTTATTGTTTAGAGCACCTGTTTATTTATGAGATGGATATAGAAGGCCCCTGCTGTGATTATTGGCTAAATATTTAACTTTTTACTCCAGTGTATTTTGTTTTATAAATTTGGTTGCACTGCTGCTAATTTGAATGGGGCCCAGAACAACAACAACAACAACAACGACAACAAAAAGACTCTGCAACAGGTCCAGGCCACTGTGAAGGCTGCTCTGCCATTGGGGCCATATGATTCAGCAGATTCAATGGTACCTGAAGTGTCAGTAGCAGTTAGAGATGCTGTTTGGAGTCTCTGGCAGGCTCTGATAGGTGAATCGCAGCAAAGGCCTTTAGGATTTTGGGGCAACACTCTGCCATCATCTGTGGACCACTCTTACTCTTGGCCTGCTACTGGGTCATAGTGAAAACTGAATGCTTGACCATGGGACACCAGGTCACCATGAAACCTGAGTTGCCTATGATGGCCTGAGTATTGTCTGATCTACCAGGTCATAAGGTTGGACATACACAGCCATGGTCTATCACTAAATGGAAATGGTATATTTGTGACTGAACCAGAGCAGGTCCAGAAGGTACAAGTAAATTACATGAGGAAGTTGCCCAGATACCTATGGCTCCTATACCTATTATACTGTCTTCTGTTTCCCAGCATGCACCCATGGCCTTCTGGGATGTACCGTATGCCTAGCTGTTAGGAAATGAGAAGGCTGGGGCCTGTTTTACGGATAGTTCTGTATGTTATGCAGGCACCATCTGCAAGTAGACGGCATTACAGTCCCTTTCTGGGACATCCCTGAAGGCCAGTGGTGAAGGGAAATCATCCCAGTGGGCAGAACTTCAGGTAGTGCACTTAGTAGTGCATTTTGCCTGGCAGGAGAAATGGCTAGACATGTGACTGTATACTGATTCATTGGCTATGGCCCATAGTCTGACTGGATGGTCAGGAACTTGGAAAGAACAAGATTGGAAAATTGGTGATAAAGACATTTGGGGTAGAAGTATGGGGTAGACTTCTCCATGTGGACAGAGGATGCAAAAATATTTGTTTCCCACTTAAATGCTCACCAAAAGGTGACATCAGCAGAAGAGGACTTTAATAATCAAGTAGATAAGATGATCCATTCTGTGGACAGTGGTCAACCTTCTTCTTCAGCCTCTCCAGTCATTGCTGAATGGGCCCATGAACAGAGTGGCCATGGTGGCAGGGATGGAGGTTATGCATGGGCTCAGCAACATGGACTCCCACTCACCAAGGCTGCTCTTGGTATAGCCACCACTGAATGCTCAATATGCCAGAAACAGAGGCCAACAATGAGTCTTCAATATGCCACCATTCCCCGGGGTTATCAACTTGTGACCTGGTGGCAGGTTGATTATATTGGGCCACTTCCATCATGGAAGGGACTGTGCTTTGTCCTCACTGACATAGACATATATTCTGGATATGGATTTTCCTTTGCTGCTCGTTAGGTTTCTGTCAAAGTACCATCTGTGGACTCATAGAATACCTTATCCACCATCATGGAATTCCACATAGCCTTGCCTCTGACCAAGGAACACATTTTTCAGCCAAAGAAGTGAGGCAATGGGCTCATGCTTATGGAATTCAGTGGTCTTACCATGTTCCTCACCATTTAGAAGCAGTTGGATTGATAGAAAGGTGGAATGGTCTTTTGAAGACGCAGTTAAGGTGCCAGCTAGATAGCAATAGCTTGCAGGGCTGGGCTAATGTAATTCAGAAGGCCATATATGCTTTGAATCAGAGCGTATGCTATATGGTACTGTGCGTCCCATAGCCAGGATTCATGCGTCCAGGAATGAAGGCATGGAAATAGAAATGTTACCATTCACCATTACCCCAGGTGATCCACTAGCAAAATCTTTGCTTCCTGTTCCCACAACCTCATGTTTTGCTCATTTAAAAGTTTTGGTTCCAGAGCGGGGAAGGCTTATACAAGGAAGCACAACAATGATATCATTGAACTGGAAGCTAAGATTTCCCTCTGGTCATTTTGGTCTCTTCATGCATATGAGGAAACAAGCTAAACAGGGAGTCACAATGTTGTTAGGGGTGTTTGACACAGACAGTCAAGGGAAAATTGGACTAGTACTCCAGAATGGAGGAAAGGAAGAACATACATGGATTGCAGGTGATCCCTTAGGGTGCCGCTTAGTATTGCCATGCCCTGTTATTAAAGTCAATAGGAAATTACAACAACCTAATATCAGTAGGATGATGAATGGCCCAGAGCCTTCAGGAATGAAAGCATAGGTCACTCCAACAGGGAAAGAACCAAGACCTGCTGAGGTGCTCACTCAAGGCCAAGGGAATACAGAATGGGTAGTGGAAGAAGGCAGTTCTAAATATGAGCTACAACCCTGTGATCAGCTACAGAAAAGAGGATTGTAATTGTACTATGTCTCTCCTAATATGGTTTTAATGTGATATAATGTTGATAGCCTTAACACTGATTCTTATGAATTGTTAAACTGAAATGATAAGAAAAATTATCACCCAAGGAAGATTCACCTATTCTGGTGAGGGAATTATCACATTTCTATTTGTACACAGGATAGTTATAACATGTTAGGTGTAATTATAAGCATGTATTCATATCTGGAGACTGAGTTAAAGGAACATGTCTGGTTGCCAAGTTGACAAGGGTTGGATTGCTATGGTTTATATTTTGTGCCATTGAGAATTTGAGAAGCTTAACTAACTCAGCAGCTCTGCATCCTGGGGAGTAGAGAACAAGCAGCTACCATTCTAGGATATTGTTCATTGTGTTAATTTGAGATCAGAAGTTCAACTAAGTGATTTAGAAGGGCGCCAGTGTCCTTAGTTTACAACATCCTTAACCTGTGCAAGAGGAGGTAGGAAGATGGTGTGAGTGCTACATCCACCCCAGGGAGAAGCCTGCATAGAATAAACAGCAAATGAGGAGGTGATTATTGCTGCTTCTTCAGAGGAGCTCTAGTCATCGCCTTCAGCTTGGATGCCATCTCCTGGCTTTTGGCACAGACTGTTCAGCTTCATCATAGACTCTTCAGGCTTCCATCATAGATTATTCAGTGTTTCATCATAGAGCCATCAGCCTCCTGATACAGACTTGACACTGAAGTAAGCTCCAGCCCTTGGACTGGACTCTTCACCCTCCAGCTTGCAGACACCTTCTGCACACTCTCATATTCAACTTTGTGGCTGACCATTGTAAGCCAATCTTTTAATTTCTTATACAGTTGTACATCTTGTGTTGTATCTGTTTCTCTAGTAAACCCTGACTGATACAAGTCACTACATACTTGTTAGGTGAAAACATCAAGAGGAAGTGCTTCTGGGAAGATGGCAGAATAGTAAGCAGCAGAGTAAACAGCCTCACTGAGAGATACAATCCAGATGCTGGAATATAGCATCATGAGAAAAAGAAGAAAGAATAAAATGGGTCCCCTGGTCCCAGGAAGAATCCCAAGTGAGTACTGAAGCCCACAGAAAGATAGAGCCAGTGCAGTCTTCCAGGTCTGCTGCCCCTGTCCACTGCCACTCTCCTCCAATGCGGCCTCTTTCCACAGAGGCCTCTAGGGTGGCTGCTGCCACGTCACCCTGATCATGTGTCCTCAGGTTCCAGCAGCTCCTCTCGTATAGTGGGTCCGGCTCCGGGCAAAGGTGCCGCCAGCGTCCGCCTTCCTCTTCCTTTAAGTTTTTCTTTTTGCTTTATCTGTGAGTTTCAATTCTCTCTTTAAATTCTTCCTGGATCCAGGGACCCACTACCTTCCTTCTTGTCTATCCCATGATGCTGTATTCTAGCACCTGGACTGTATCTCTCAGAGAGATTGTTTACTCTGCTGCTTGCTCTTCTGCCATCTTCCTGCAAATCATATATGTATGTTTTTGATGAAATGCTTCAGTTGAGACTATCAATTTATGTACCATAATTAAAGCCATAAACTTGGACTTCATGAGAGTTTTTTGGTGACTTTTACCAAACCAAAAGTCTATCTTTTCAGAAATATATTGGAAAATCAAAATATAAATAAAAATTAAAATAGAAGATAAATGAATTTAAATAGGGAGACAGGTGATTCTCAAATAGAAAGGGAATCAACAGTTAGAGGAAGGGATGTGGGGAGGGAATAAAAAGAAATTGAAGACATGTTCCATATATGAACCAACTCCACTCAAGGAATGCAAGCACTGTGTACTGCAGATGTGTACTAATAGATTTTAAAAGCATAAAAATGGAACAAGTAATTTTTACAATACATTTTTCAAGAATAAAATTGTATTTAAATATAGTTTGTTTTTCAGAATTTCTACAAGTAATGGTGGATCACAGACATGTTTAAAATGTCTATCCTATTATTTTGTTTTGCAAGATTTAGATTATATAATTTTGTAATATTTCTTGGCATGTGATACTGGAAGAGGAATAATACTTTATTTTAATGCAATCAGAAGGAAGCTATAAATTCCAACAAGCAGAAAATGATACTAGCGGTGATACTAAAATCACTTATTTTTCATGGAATTTAGCATTTCTTTGCAGTTTTTTCCAATAAAATACAATTCAACAGAGATAGGCAGATGGTTGTATTTTAAATTTGCATAAATTGCTTAATTTTACATGCTTGGGGAACTTTGTGTTAGATATTTTGTCTTCAATTTCTAGTTGAGTTCCTTATTATCATTGATAGAAATAATATGATTTAAATCCTTTGAGATATATAGCAACACGTGTCATGGTCCCTGTGCTGTGTATTTTGGCGAATGTTTCATGAACACTTGCAAATAAGTAGGACAGTCCCACATCTGTTTTTTCTTTTCCAATTCTTATTCTAATGTACATCTAAATGAATGGGCTGTTTGAAACTATGATACATAGACTTTCTCATACAGGTGAACTAAGCTTTGTCTGTATTTGAATCAAGTTTTCAATGACTTCTTCCAAAAGTAGATTTCATCATCTCTGCTTGTGAGGGAAGATGTCAACTGAAAATTGTTAAACTCTGTAATTACCAGATTTGTCTGCATTGAAGGACATGAGTTTTGAAAAATATTCTTTGTATTAGTGCCTATAACTTATATAAAATTCTGGGTTTCAATACACTATCTACAAATATGCATATAGCACTCATACATTTTGATTGTATCTATGTCTCCTATTGCCCTTCCTTAAAACCACAGGTCATGATTTTTAATTAGAGAGTTTTTCCGTATTTTATTTCTGTTCATCCTGGATTGTTTCCTTTTGGTTATTTGACCTGAAGTTGCTTATCATGCTGTTTTCCCCAGAGAACGTATCTCTGGAAATTTTTTCTAGATTGTTACTGTTCTTCTGGAATCTCTGGAGGTGCACACTCTACCCTCAGGGTTAGACCAAGGTTCCAGTGAGTTTAATTAAGGAAAAAGTCACCCTTGGACACGTAGCAAGGGAAGAATTCAACCATATGCGCTGTGGTTCCAACACATATAGAGAGTCCACAGACTCCTATCCTTTAATTCAGTGAGGGTTTGGATATATGAGCATTTACTCGTCTGTGTTCTTAGACATATAAATGATAGACTCACAGAATGATGAAATCAGAATTACGGGTTCTTCTCCATTCTTCATGCCTCCCAAAGTCAAATGTCACATCTGAAAGCAAGACAGTAAACCTGATAGGGAATCAAGAAATTTTGAAAGCTATTTCATTGTTTCTCTCTCATTTTAAAAAACACAAATTGCAAATATGTGTCTTAGTAATGCATGACTCCTTTTCCCAATAGATTTAGCTATTAAACATTAAAATTCCAGTTAATATTGGTTCTTAGGCAAATATTGCCAAAACTGAACTGTTGGTGTATCTTTTTATAGTTAAGAATCAGATTTCTTGAGTTCATGTGACATTCAAGGTATTAAATTTATTTATTTATTTATTTATTTATTTGGTGCCAAGGGTCAAACTCAGGACCTTGCACTTGCCAGGCAGGCACTTATGCCACTGAGCTAAATCCCCAGTCCTTAAATTTAGAAACCAGAACGATTTAGTAAAGTTACATTTTTTCTATAAATTTTCTTTCCCTCAAGTATGGCAGGATTGGTCAGTGGAAACATTTCCAGGTGCAGCGATGATATGTGTGGTATTTTGCTCCATGTTGCCACAGACAGCATCAGTGTGTGAAGTTGTTGTCATTTAGGACCAGGAGAAATCATCAACCCAGCACCTGGATTGAAGCACTGTCTGCTTATATGCAGGTAACTTGGGTGGAATACTCATTTTTCAGATTCTGAAGTAGAGCTTACATTATGCAAATACAGTAGATTTATCACAATGCAACTCATAATGTTCTCAAACTTCTGTATGATTCTGATACTTGGTTACACCATATCATTGTTTGTCATTGTTAAAATATGCATAAATTGATTCCAAACTTTAACTCTTCTTGAATCTCTTAGCATTATAAAAACTTAGAATAAGTTACTTTGTCTAACATTAGCATCCCTACCAAATAATTTTGAGTGTATTTGGGAGTTTTTGTGTGTGCAGTTATTTCTGCATTTCTTGATAGACCAGCAGAATTATTCTCTAAATATTGTTTAGAATGTTAAGAATTAAAAGATGATGTAGAATCTGTAGCTGTTCAATGAGTGACTTAAGAGCACAAAGTGTAATAGTTAGGCAGATAAGCTTCTATATAAATTCTTAGAAATGGTTAATCAATCAGAAAGAGGTCTCAAATTGACCTTCGGTCTTCATAAAGGAAGACAGTTGCCTAAGAAGAGCTGAGAATTGAGGTGGTGTCTCCTTTGAAAATGATGTGAATCTAAGGATAGATTTCATCCAACATGCGGTTATGCTGTATAGTTTGGACCACAAAACATTTAATACTGGTTAGGTAGAAAAACTAATGATGTAGGAAATGGTAGGGGAAGTTAGAATAGCAGGGTCCTTAAAGGGATGAAATCTGCTGCATTAGTAGAGACGTTGGACAAGTTTAAGAAAAAGATAATCCATATTTGTGTAGAGGAAGGGGACAGAATTTATGAAGTGAGATTTAAGAATATGTCAACAAATACTTACAGCATGACTGTTATTTCTATGATTATTTTCACTGAACATTGAGCCAGGGACTATGGACTTATTGAAGTATCATTTTGTTTGTCTTGCCTCATTTTCTTCTCTTTCCTCTCCTCTCTTCTTCCTCACCTTCACTTCCCCTACTCAACTTCCTCCTCAACTTGGATCCCCTCTCCTGTCCTTTTAATACTTCACACATCACCCTTGCTTCTAACTGCATCAACACCACAGGTGTAGACTGTGCTCTAGTCAAATGTGTATACTTGTATAGTCCCAATGCCCTTAAACCCACACACAAACATTTACAATTGAATATACATGGTATTTTATATTTGTTTATAATATTACCTTGCTATGTGTACTTGTAAGATTATTTCTTTCTTATTCCAATGTAAATTGTGGAAATTTCCACTTGGGTGCTTATATTACTGTAAATATTTAAATGGCTTTTTTCTATTTAACAGACTTTGTGTTCTATCTAGCCACAACTTCTTTTAGAATTCATCATTATATTTTTTACCTTTTTTGTTTAATGCCATTTAAAAAATGCTGCAAAACTATAGTGTGCAAAAGCATGTTTTTATTTGCTAGATATTTAATTTTTCTTTTATACCTTCCAAAGTGTGTAATTGCTGCTATGAAATGTATATGTATTTTTACTTTCCATAGGTGTTGAGAAATTGTATTCCAAAAATTACAAAATTCTAACAGCAAGAAAATATTCTTTTCATTTTAACTGTCTTTAAAACTTTATCATGTTTAAAATGTGATATTTATAAAATAAACTTTTCATATATGTCTTTTTGTTACTGAATTTTACCACATGGTTTTTGATTGCTGAATTGTACTTTTAAAATTACTAGTTTATATCCTTTGTCCACTTTGTCATTGCCTTGTGCTTTTTAAATTAATGTCTTAAAGCTTGTCTATTTCAGGTACTGCCTCTGCCTATGTTCTCTAAAACAGAAATATTTTATCTAAATTAATTTTATGTAGTTTTTTGTGGCACTGTTTCCTACATTGGTAAATTGTTTCAAAATTATCAAATGCTTTAATTAGAAATTCCTCTTATTAGTTCAAAAGATTCTTCTATACTCATGAGTAGAAAATCATCTCTATTTGGTTACTGTGTTGTATATATAAAGTAAATTTTCTGTCATTTTACATTAAATATTCAACATACTGTTATTTTTGATTTTGGAATTGTCTCTATGCAAATCTTAATAACAACCAGATGTAAAACTAGTTTTAGGAGATTCATTATCTTTTTTGAAAAGTTATTGTTCTGCATATCTCTGATTGCTTATTTCTGGTGCCGTTAGCCTGTAACATCACTAAAGTTACGGACCCATTTCAAATTTACATCGTAATCTATTTCAGTTCTGGAATCCAATAAATTATAAGGAATATTTATGTGATGAACAATGAGCTATCTTAAAATTTCATGGACTCACTAGTAATAATTACAGTTGCCCAGAATTTTGTTCTGAGCAGTGGCTCAAGGAAATACAGAAGTACGTATGTATCAAAGGAGCAATGTGACTGAGTTTGTGCTCTTGGGACTCACTCAGAGCCTCCAGGGTCAGAAAATATTGTTTGCTGTGTTCTTGCTGATCTACCTGGTGACAATGGCAGGCAACCTACTCATTGTCATGACTGTGGTGCTCAGCCCAGCCTTGGAGGCACCCATGTACTTCTTTCTTGGTTATTTATCACTCATGGATGCTATTTATTCTACTACAGTTACCCCAAATATGATAATAGACTTACTCCATGTGAATAAAACCATTTCCTTCAAAGCTTGCATGACACAACTTTTTTTAGAACACTTGTTTGGTGGTGCTGAGATTTTGCTTCTGGTGGCCATGGCCTATGACCGTTATGTGGCCATCTGCAAACCTCTGCATTATCCGACTATCATGAACCAAGGAGTATGTGTTCTATTTTTGGTGTTAGCCTGGTTTGGGGGTTTTGTGCATGCTGTACTGCATATCCTTTCTGTTTACAACCTTCCCTTCTGTGGGCCAAATGTGATCGATCACTTTGGCTGTGACATGTACCCCTTATTAAAACTCGCCTGCACTGACACCTACTACATTGGCCTCACAGTGGTAGCCAATGATGGCGTCATCTGTATGGTCATCTTCACACTCTTATTAATTTCCTATGGGGTCATTCTGCACTCCCTGAAGAACCTGAGTCAGGAAGGGAGGCGCAAGGCCTTATCCACCTGTGGCTCCCACATCACAGTGGTCATCCTCTTCTTTGTTCCTTGCATTTTTCTCTATGTGAGACCTCCTTCTACCTTTCCAAATGATAAATCCTTGGCTGTGTTTTACACCATCATTACACCTTTGTTGAACCCACTCATCTATACTCTGAGAAATGCAGAGATGAAAAATGCCATGAAGAAACTTTGGACTGGAAAAGGGAAATGAAATGACAGAGAATTGTATCACTTGTGTTGCGTGAAGAGAGTTGCTAATTCCAAAATAGACACATCTGATTATTTCATTAAACTAAATTTCTGTCAAGTTTATCAACTGTACATAATGGTAATTATATGGATATATACATTTTGAGACTAAAGGAATATTTTTGAAAAACTTTTTTTTAGTGCAATTTGGTTCTATCAAGATTGTAGCTGTGTGCCACAATTAATATTATAATTTATTTTCTTAAGGAAAATTTTATTCATGATTCATAGATAATCAAATCCTTTCTTTAATTAATAATGTTCAAAATAAATTTGAAGTAATACAATAAAATAATGTGTAAATACCTCATTTCTTCTATCACAGAATATAAATATTACTAGATCATATCAAATTGTGAAATATGTACATATTTGTTATGGAAGATAATTTCCATAGTTTTACTCACATTGCTTAGCTTATTATGCTTGATGAGGAAATCATTTCTAATGTAATCCTAAGGAAGTAGATGCACAGGAAGGCATTAAATGAATGAGACATATGGAAAATGCAATTAAATATTACCTTTGTTTCGAACTGGAAATATTTTGAGTCCCTCAGGGGGAGAAAGATGATCTTTTAGTTTTCCTGTATAGTTGAGAACATCTGGTAATGACTTTCCTATTTTTCATTATGTACTTCATTATGTTCTTAAGTGTTTATGTTCTTCTAAAAGGGACTAGGGTCTGCTTTTCATATATCAAGTTAGCACAATCCTTAATCCATAAACTACAAATATGCAAAACAGAACTCGGTAGTAGGCAGTTGTTAAAGAATATTTTGACAGTTCATGGTGTTTTCATTCTTAGCTATTCATTTTTGAATTACAAATATTTTAATTATTATTTTAACTGCACATAGTATAGCAAAATCATTCTATAATATTATACAATGTCTACTGATCAAATTAATGTGGCTAAGGCTTCTATCTTTTGAGACCTTCTAAAATTTGATTAATAGGTAAAAGGTATACATAATTATTGGATACAGCATGATATTTACATATTTACAGTATACACATACTTAATCAGTGAAATTAATCATTCCAATTCCTTGCAATTGTTTTATGTTTGGTGATTTTGATCCTCTCTTGTGGTACAATAATGATTATTAAGTAAAGATGCCAGAACATATGGTTTTATTAGATTGTAAGTATATCATTAATGTTTTTTGTGACAAATTCTGTGAGACTCATCCTTAAAGTCAAATATTACCTATGTCTAGTATGGTAGAAAACATGGGCAATAAAATTTCTTTTTCTCGCTTCTCCTGAAGAGTCTGGCATTACGGCAGTCTGAGGCTACTGGAAAATGAATGTTTTTCCTTGGTCAGTCAAGCTATCTGAATAAATCTGTATCACTATTTTTATCCTTATAATTATTTCAAAGAAACTGATGATACCATCTGAACTCTTTCCAAACATCAGCATAGATTCAATGGATTGTATCAAGTGTTTGTTTGTAGCAGAGTTTCCATACCTGTGTCTTATAGTTTTGGACCTGCAGTTGATTTTCAAATTTTCACACTTATATTGAGTGGCAACATAAAAGGCAGAAACAGCACTGGTGAAGGGCCGGAACTGAGGAAAGCTGTTCACATCACTGCATCCAGGAAATAGTGAAGGGAGGAGCCCATGCAGGAGATGCACCTTTCCAGGTCAGACCCCAGGGTCCCAACACTTCCAACTGTGGCCCACCTCCTCAAAGTACTTTTACCTCTGAATTACACTGATGAATTTAGTTTACCCATGATCTCATCACATTCCACAAACCCCACTTCTGAAAAGTGAGGCTTTGAGAGTCACCTTGATCTAAACTGTAGAACTATTGTGTATATATCTATGGGAAAAATAGCCTAATTAGTAGAAATTAAGCTGACCAAACCCATTATTTTCAGATACTAATAAATACAGTTTTAACGAATCACAAATTATTTAGATGTGCTTTTTTCCAGTAAATTAAGATGAAACAATAAAAATAATTTATATTGAAGATTTACTATATCATTTATGTACATGGCAAATAAAGCATGTATCTAATGAGGAAAAAAACTAGGGTTTAATTTCTGGAAAAATTTAGTGATGAAAATTTCTCACAAGTAGGAGCTCTACTCTTGAGTCATTCAATCATTTAACTGGTTTCTTCTGAAGGCCCCTTCCTTCAAATTCAAGAAACTTCTCATCAGAGGAACTTTAGTCCTTCAATCAAACTTTAGGAGCATTGATATTGTCACTGGAAGACTGATACTTTATTTTGGACTGAAAGTCAAAGAAGAGAGAACAAGGCTCTATGTGACAGGGAACCAGAAAGAAGTGGGGGTAGCTTGTCCATTAGCTGCAGAGTGGACAAGTAAAACATGACATTTTTATACAATGGAAAGCTACACAGCTGTAAAGAAAGATAACCTCAAGGCTCTTGTAGGTAAATGGATACAATTTGAGATCATGTTCATGGATGAAATAATGCAGAATCACATGGGTGAACATCATGTTGTCTCCCTAGTATTAAAAACTAAAGGAGTTAGTGGGATTCAAAATACACAATATATATTGTGAAAGTGAAAGAGGAGGAAGTGTCAAACAAGGGAAGACAGTGGCCATTGTTAATCTATTATCGTGATTTGAATTCTGTATTGTTTTCATAGTTCTTTTTGGTTTTATTCTGTTTTGGTTTGCCTAATTTTATTATATTTGATGACATGGACAGTTATTTCAAAGATAACAAAATACATTGTGGTCACCATTATTGATTTCCTGTTATCTCATTTCAAAGCCCTATATTGCTTTCATTGTTTTGCTTTGAGTGATTTTATTATATTTTGATCTGATTGATTGCATTTCGTCTGATGATATAGGCAACTGCTTAGAAGATAACAAGAAGTATTATGATAACCAGTGTTATTTTACTGTTGTTTTGAAGTCCTGTATTGCTTCCATTGTTTTGTTTTTATTTTTTTTATTCTGTAGTATTTTGTTTGACTATATTATGCCTGATGGTATGGGCAGTTATTTTGAAGATAACAAGAGGTATTATAAAGGGAATGGAGGAAAGAAGGAAGGGAAAAGGAAAAAGACATAAATTTGTATATATGTATACATAAGATATTTAAAATGCCTATACTACTAAATGCATTAGTTATTGAAAAAGAACAGTTAATAGTCATATGATTAGATCAGTTTTACATGTCTATCTCTGTTAATCTAAACAACCCTTTTGAAGGTAACAATATGCAATATTACAACCATTGTCAAATTCCTATCATCTCATTTTATAAACCCATAATATTATTGTATTGGATTTGTTGCTGTTGTTTGTCTCTCTTGCTTCTTGTTTTTCTTTTCTGTCTTTTTTTCTCTTAAATAAAAAATTTTAAATATATATATACATATATTTTCCTAACAAATTTTAATAAACTTAAAAATATATGTGGATTAGTGGTCCTGAATAAAGGCCAGTAGTTTGTTGTAGTTGCTGCTTTCAAACAAAAGCCTAAACAGAAGTCTTTCTAGGGTCAGCTGGCCATTTCAGAACTTTGGATATGTAATGGTCAATTTATTAGAAAAAAATAGCTTAGAGCCCAATGCAGCCTGAGTAGAAGCCACACCCTGAGGCTCCACTGGGCAGGAGAGCATTGGTGAACTGTGGCCTCATGCCTCTCCACCCCTCCAGGAACCCTAGATCAGAGGAACCCAGGTACCTAACCCAATCCCCTCCAATGAAGGAAGGGCAGCCAATGCAGGAAGCACCTGGGAAGCAGCAATAGACTGATACAGAGAAACACAGGAAAATGTCAAGAAGAAAGAACAAAATACAATCTCAGATCTCCAACCCACCCAGAACAAGGTCAGGAGACACACAGTAGAAATTAGAGTTCCTACACCTGAAATTTCAATTAGTTTGTTTACTGTTTGGTTAATATTACATGCTTATGTCTGATAGTCTGGGCACCTACTTTTTAGATAACAAAATGCATTGTAGTTGCCAATGTTCTTTTCTTATTATTTTGTTTCAGAGTCCTATATCATTTTCATTCTTTTGTTTAGTTTCATTTAATTCTGTTTTGTTTTGTTCAATTTTAATATGTCTGATGATTTGGACAGCTATTTTGAAAATAATAAGATGTATTATGTTAGCCAATGTTGATTTCCTATTATTTTTTTGAAGTCCTGTATTAATTTCATTGTTTTGTTTTGTATTGCTTTATTCTGTTTGCTTGGCTTGATTTTAATCTCTTTAAAATAAAATAAAACAAGTAAAAATTAACAAATATGTAGATGAAGAATTCACATAATACATGTGTTCTATTGTTGTTATTAAATCAGAAGGAAAGTTTAGCATACTGAAATAATCACACATGACTTTCCTGGAAGAACCAACTCTTCATTGAATATAAGTGAAAAAACCTCAGTTTTGCTTTCTAGTCCAGAGCTTCTTCATAGCATTTTTTATCTCTGCATTTCTCAGAGGATAGATGAAGGGGTTCCACATAGGCATGATAATGGTGTAAAACACAGTCAAAAATTTATCAATGGGCAAAGTAGAGGGAGGTCTCACATAAAGAAAAATGCAAGGAACAAAGCAGAGGGCGACCACCATGATGTGGCAGCCACAGGTAGACAAGGCTTTGCGCCTCCCTTCCCGACTCAGGTTTTTCAGGGAGTGAAGAACGACTCCATAGGAGACAAGCAAGATTGTAAATATGACCACAGAGATCACGCCATCATTGCCCAACACAGTGAGGCTAACAGCATAGGTGTCCACTTATTGGAGTTTTATTAAGGTGTACATGTCACAAGTAAAGTGGTTGATGACATTGGGATCACAGAATGGAAGGTTGTAAACAAAAAGAACATGCAGTACAACATGCACAAAACCCCCAACCTAGGTCAGCAGCATCAGCAGAGCACAGTGCTGTTGGTTCATAATGACCAGACAATGCAGGGGTTTGAGGATGGCCATGTAGTGGTCATAGGACATGACCACCAGGAGCAAAATCTCAGGACCACCAAATAAGTGAGCTACAAAATGCTGAATCATACAAACTTTGAAGGAAATGGTTTTCTTCTCATAGAGTAAATCTTTAATCATATTTGGTGTAACAGTAGTGGAATAAACAGCATCCATAAATGATAAGTAGTCAAGAAACAAGAACATCGGTGCAGCCAAGGTTGAGCTGAGCACTGCAGTCACGAAAATGAGTAGGTTGCCTGCCATTGTCACCAGATAGATCAGCAAGAACACAGCAAATAATATTTTCTGACTCTGGAGACTCTGAGTGAGCCCCAAGAGTTCAAACTCAGTCACATTGTTCTTTTGCTCCTTAAGTCCTTCTGTGTGTCCTTTTGTCACTGATCAGAACAAATTTATCTGCAAACAGAAATATTAGCATGACTTCTGAAATTTCAGAATTTTTTTATTCATTTTGTTTATAAGCACTGTCACTTATTATGTTCCAGCGCTGTCAGAGAGTATAAGAATGCAAGTCTGATGGAAAAGTGGGCCTTCTGTAAAGGAATGGCTTTGGAAATAAGTAATTATAGACATAGTGGAAAGGACGGGTCATGAATGAAATATGAGTCTACCACAGCTCACTTTTCATTGGGAAACTAAAATACTTACAGATATAAATAACTGAATATACAAAAATAAAGATCAATTAAATTTAAGGTAAAAAACAGCAAGAAGTATCTTATATTTACTTTCAGGTAATAAAGGAAAGGTGATTTGCTACATTCCTACAGTAGAAAAATTTTCTCAGTTAGCCACAGATATCTGAAACAGACATATTGCTAGTTTTAATTAGTTCTTCACAGTTAGGAATCCATAACCTGAATAAAGAGACATAAATATTTGGAGAAAGGAATGAAACACAAAACGTTACTATCTAAATATATATCAAAGCTTCTAAGAAATTAATAAATAAAGTACAAACCAATGACAAAGTAGACAGAATATATAAGCAGGCAATGGAAGAAAAAGTACAGCCATATGACCAACAAACAAAGGATGTCGCCATTCATGTGTTAGAATTAGTTAGCAACAGAAAACATACAAATATCATCCCATAGATATTAGATTTTAAATGTGCTAAACCTTTAAAATTGACTGGCAAAATTAAAAAGGGTGTTTTTGGAACACAATTTGACAATCTATTGAAGTAAACATACGTGCACCATTCATCACAATTACATTGTTTGTAATCAACTGCATTGAAATTAAAGTCTTAGTATATAAAGACATATGCATAGCATGTTTTGTATGTTATTTTAATAACAGTTCTACAGTTCACAATTCAAAGTGAATAATAAAGAAATCATTGAACAGATTATAAAATCTCTTAAAAGGAAAAATCATCAATTATAAGAATTAATTACAATTATGTCAGTTCTCTTAGAGAAATTTCCACAATTTACTATTGAATAAGAAGCAAAAAGTTTTGTACGACAGGATATTCTAATTATAAAACCAATGTAAATATATCATATATCCATCCACTTATAAATGTATGAGTCCATATGAGCATGGGGAATATGGGAGTACATATGTACATTGGAAACTCAGTGTGTATTTGTGCTATGCAGGCAGACATGACTGCATTTTGCAATCTTTACTGCATTTGTTCTACTGATGTTTTGTACAAGAAAGATTAAAATGAGAGGCGAGCACAACTGCAGGAAGGAGAGGGAAAATGAAAACAAGGGGAAGAGGAAGAGGAGGAGGAGAAGGAAAGAAGCGGAGAGAGAACAAGGTACTGACAGGCACGCAGAGAGGCAGAGGAGATTTTCACACAGAGAATGAAAACTATACTCTAGGTAGGATCGATGTTCACTAGCCGCTTTACATTTTAAAGTAATCCTAGTACTAACAGTTACTCCTAAATCTTTGTCGACTTTTACATCAATCTGACATCATAAATTCTGCCCTGTTTCCTCTTCATAAACATGGATTTTCTGTCTCCCTCCCTATGACTCATAACTCTGCTCTTGCTGATTTCATTCTTCCCATTACTCTTAATGATACCACTCCTCTAACGCCCCCTCCATTTCCTGCATCAATTTTTCTCCATGTTTTGCACCATTCTGTCAACATATTAATATAATATTTCTGCATGTTTATAAATTCTACCCATTGATCCAGCATCTGTTTCAAACAAACACATTATACTTCTCAGTTCTTATATGTTAAGTTCAATGGTGCATTTAAGTCCTCTTGACTTCCCCATCATTCTTATGAATGGAAGTAATAGCTTCCTTAGTCAAGGCTTACCGGCAGCTCTTGGAAGTCACACGTTCACCTTCTACAGAGAAAACCTCACCCTTTAATCTTTGACATCTAAACAATCCCTAGAAGAAAACTTGGCTGATCGTATGAAGAGATTTAAAAATAACTGGGCTCTAGCAATCTCCCAAATAGTTACATTTCAAAATAGTTTGCAAGAATACTGAAGTTAAAGAATATATTTAACCTGGATATTTATAACATTAAAATATCCAAGGAGACTATTAAAGGTTGGAATCAGGATACACATGTTTTAGCAATGACAGAAGGACCTGAATGAACAAAATCACGTAGAATTTTAAAGAGTATGAGTTTCTAGGTAACCAATATACTACAATAGCATAGGTAAAGCCTACTCCAGAATCTCACAAGCAAATATCCCTCCTGAGTTACCTGCATAGGGAGATGGTCACTCATTCAAAGTTCTGGATTTTGGAGCTTTCCCTGTGGTCCTCTATGGTAACAGCTTCACTCACAGATGCCATCACTCACAATACAGAGAGAAAAGGTCATATGTCCATCACTGCACTACAACATGTTCCCAGTCTTTCCAAATTTACAGAAAGATTGATTCGTCCAACTTCAAGAAGAGAAATATTATTTTATTAAATTGTTGTGATTTTTAAAATTAACATCAATGCCGGGCATGGTGGTGCACTCCTGTAATCCCAGAGAGACTGAGGCAGGAGGATCCTTGCAAGTCCAAGACCAGTCTGGGTTACAAAGTGAGCCTAAGGCCAGTCTGAACTCATAGCTAGACCCTGTCTCAAAAAGACAAAAATACAATACAATACAATAAAACAAATAGCAAGCATGTCCTATGAGTACAAGAAATCTAGATTGTAAATATAAAGCAAAGAAACTCCAAATATTCTTGTTGGAAAAGTTGGCCTAAATATAAACCAATATTAAGTAAGCATTTTGAGGTAAAATAATAAATTTTGTGGGGAAGAAAGATTCACGAGACACATATGTGTTTCCAATTTTTGTTTTAGCCCTACAAAGTGAAATAATAACATTATTGTTGATACCAGCCAAATATTCTGGTCTGAATCCACACACTATGCATGAATTTAAGATTTACTTAGTGGTACAATTTAATCCCCAGTCTGTCATGATTTGAGTTGATCAACTCCTAAAAAAACACTCCTATGACTATTGGTATAAACTACCACTCCCTTAGATAGGGCAAACATCTGTGGACACTTTATCTGCACCATAACACATATCATTGAATCACTCATTTGCTGAATCACCAAAGTGGTTTTTTCTTTAATTAAACTCAATGGGACCTCAGTCATAATTCT
>RJWM01016567.1:0-45101 GCA_004363535.1 Dasyprocta punctata
TATTACTAAATGCATTAACTACTGAGAGAGAACAGTTGATACTCATATGATTAGATCAATTTTACATGTCTATATCTGTCAATCTGAGCAACCCCTTTGAAGGTAATGATATACAATGTTACAACCACCGTCAAACTCCAATCATCTCATTTTGTAGACCTATAATGTTACAGTATCGAATTCATTGTTGTTGTTTGTTGGTCCCTTTAGCTTTTTGTTTCTCTTTTCTGTGACCATTGTTTTATTTTTATTGGCTTTATTCTGAACTATTTTGTTTTGATTATATTAGGCCTGATGATAGTGTCAGTTATTTTAAAGACAACAAGAGGTATTCTAAGGGGAAAGGAGGAAAGAAGGAAGGGAAAAGGAAAAAGACATAAATTTATAAATAGGTGTACATAAGATAGTTAAAATGACTATATTACTAAATGCATTAGCTATTGAAAAAGAACAGTTAATACTCATATGATTAGATCAATTTTACATGTCTATATCTGTTAATCTGAACAACCCCTTTGAAGGTAATGATATGCAATATTACAACTACTGTTAAATTCCAACCATCTTATTTTGTAAACCTATAATGTTATCATATCGGATTTGTTGCTGTTGTTTGTTTGTCTCTTTTGCTTTTTATTTCTCTTTTCCATGTCCATTTTCTCCTCAAAAAAAAAAAAAAAGAAAAGAAAAGAAATCAACCAATAACAAATGCTGGCAGGCCTGTGAGATAAGAAGAACATTTTCCCACTGTGTAGTGCAGACTGGTGCAAACACAGTGGAAATCAGTGTGGAGATTCCTCAAAAATGAGGATTAGAGATCTAATTCAATCCAGCTATTCCCCTTCTGGGTATTTTCCCGGAAGAACTGAAAGCATCATACCACAGCAGTATATGCGCACTCATGTTTAGTGCAGCACAATTTGTAATAGCTTAATCTTGGAACAACCCAAACGCCCATCAACTGAGGAAGGGATGAAAAAGGTAAGATATTTTTATACAATGGAGTACTACTCAGTTATAAAGGAGGACAAACTCAAGGCTCTTACAGGCAAATGGAAGCAGCTAGAGCCCCTACTCAGAAGTGAAATAAATCAGACTTGCATGTGATATCTATATCTATCTATCTATCTATCTATCTATCTATCTATCTATCTATCTATCTTGGTTACTTTTCTCTTATTGTTGAGACAAAATACCTGATGCCCAAAATGAAGAAATAAGGGCCGGGAGTTTGGCTCAGTGCCTTAAGCGCCTGCTCTGGCAGGCGCGAGGTTGTGAGTTCAATCCCCGGTGCCGCAAAAAAAAAAAAAAAAAAAAAAAAAAAAATGAAGAAATAAAAGGTTTATTTAGCTTACAATTTTTTGGAGGTTTCAGTCCATACTCAGTTGGCTCCAAGGCAGGGTGGTGTGGCTGAGGGGCAGCTATTCATGGCCACAAACAGAAAGAGCAAACAGGGTAAAGAAAGGAAAAACATGCCTTCTTCCCTTCCTTATATTCTATGCTGGCTCTGCCCCTGGGTAGGCGTAGCACTCACACTGCCAATCCCAGTGCTAGACAATGAACCAATCACAAATGCTAGATTCAGCTGCCTCTGTGACTGCATTAGGCATGAGAGGCCACCTAGACATAAGCCATAACTATATATGTATAATTATACTACTATTCTTTAATTATACTACTAATCTTTATTAGTTCATTGAAAAGAATGGTTTGTGCTTTCATTGTTTGATCCTTTCTTCATGCCTATATCTTGTAAACTGAGCAATGCTTTGAAGATAACAGTATTGCAATATAGTAACCATTGTTAATCTGATATTTTGCTTTGAAATTCTGTATCACTTTTTTTATTCTTTTTTCATTTTAAAATTTAAAAATTATATTTTAAAAATCAATGAAACTATTTACCGGTGGCTGCTTCCCAACAAAACTGTGCCCACGTCAGAAACTTTCTTCACTCTCTTCTTCATATTCTTTCCTCTTTCTCTTTCAAATGAAGAACTTTACTCCTCTTGTCTCTCCTGAGAGACAATTCTGCCATGTAATAATATTCATCATTAGAAAATGTTTTTATATTTATACTGAAGTTTCCTTTGCTCAATTGTATCCCATAAAGCCATAATTATGATTTTATTATATTACAAATACAGAAAAACAGTGTTTCATATGAACCCCTGAATGATAACCACTGCACAATGATTCCACCAGAACAAATTTTAGATATGGATAAGCTAATCTTCTAATTACTTCCACTAGAAAGAAATGAGGTTTTGGATGATTGTTTTAAAATAGTATCAGGTTTATTCCTTTGAAATCAATTCCTTGCATCATAGCCAAAAGGGTGTAATGTATAACATTATATTAAACCTGATCAAAAAGCATGGGGTAAGTAAATGAGATGCAATATAGGGTCAATTTGTATTAATCTGCCCTCTCACTAGACTTTTAAAAAGATTACCATGATCCACTTCAGCAATAGTCTTTCATGAGTCACACATCCCTTCTCATTTAAGATCTATGTACTGAATATTATAATGCTTATGAATATTACACTATTCCTCTGTGGAATACTGTCAATTTATCTATTTTTCCTGCATCATCTATAAACACATAACTACATCTGATACCAAGTAAGGGAAAAGACTTCTCAGCAAGAGAGTAGATGTCAGATTTTAAAACAAGAGCTCATCCATAAAGGTAAAGATTCTTATATGACCAACTCTCTCTTTCAATTATGTCCAAACAATAAATATCTAACAATCCAGAAGATAAGCTGGCATCATAGTTTAACACACTGTTTCAGTGGATAGTTTTGTTTCATTGAAGAAAGCAATTAGCTTTTAGTGGGCTGGCGAGTGAGAAACACTTGCACACATTCATAGAGCTCTGTCTGTTGGAGAAGTTGGTGTGTGGCAAGAACCACTCCCCACGCTCTTCCCAGGCTAGCATTATCAGCAAATGATAACAGGGCAGCTGCTCCCACTGACAAGCTCTACACCAACAGAATACATGAATTAAAAGACCTGGTAACAGTGTCTATACTGACACATTGTTTCTTCTAAGCAAAACTGTGTGATACAGTGTGTAGAGTAGGAAAGACCAAGTTTTCAGAACTACAAACATCATAATTGTACATATGTTAGCCCTACCAGGATGTAAGAAGGAAACAAATCAGAGATGTGCTAAGTAATCCTCGAGAAAACAAATCAGACAGAAAAAGTTTATCCCAGCCTACTTGGCAAGTCAGAAAAGGTGGCTGCTACTTTTTTTTAAAAAAGTGTTATATTTGAATATATATTTGAATATCAAGTATGAGATAATGATAGAGGTAAGAAACTAATGGATCAGAAATTCTTTTGGCCAGCAAGTATGTTTTATCTGATTGATGCTATGTTTAAAATATAATTGTAAAATGATTTTTAAAAATGAAATGTTAAATAAAAATTAAGAGTCCAACAATCAGAAAATCTAATCTATGCAGCATTTGTAACTGGTTGTGGCTCTAAAAGACCCATTTTGCTGTAGGCTGCACCAGTCCCTATTTTCTTTTGACTCAAGGGTTGAGTAACCAGTTGCAATGTGTCACTGCACTTGACCCGTCATTTTCTAGTAGCAGAGAAATATTCTTCTGTACGTAGGTCTTTAACTTAAAAAGGAAAACAGAAGAATAACTAAGAGAACAAAGGAATTTTCTATTCTTGATCTCATGCATCATTGTCATGACTAATCTAGCCTCTGTGATGTCTGGGATGCCAACTGTAGCAGATATAGAACTGTGAGAATAGGCTTTCAAGGTCAGACAGACTTGAACACAAATTCTGACCCTGCCACTTAATATTGCTCAGTCTGTGTAAATCATCTATTCTCTCTAAAAATTTCTTTTCCTCATAAGCAAAATGGATTAATTATATCAATTATGTCTATTTCCTATGTTAATTGTGAAAACTGTGTGAGTATGTGTGTGTGTGTGTGTGTGTGTGTGTGTGTGTGTGTGTGTATAACTGTAGCACATAATAACATAAAAAGTGCTATAGGAAGCAACCTTGTGACAATTTAAGAAAAACTTGTGCTTGACATAGGAAATGATAAAATTAGACCACAGTTTGTTTTTTCTTTTTTTTAGATGGAATGGTTTTATCATAACTCTAGTTTTCCCCTTCCAACTATTTAGAACATCAATATATTCTAATACAATCAGGACTTTGTTTTATTCTTTGCCATAGAGGTATGAATCTTATCCAATACATGGAATTTTCTCTGGCAGATATATTAATCACATTACACTCATTGATACCTAAAGATTGTTTTCAAATGTAGTACTTCAGTAAGTACAGATACCATATATGTGCTGGGAAAAGGGCTTAAAAATGCTAGGTAAGACATCTTCCAGTTCTATTGGCTATTAACTAGATGGCTATTAACTAGGTGAGTTTGAGAAATTTACTTCATTGGGTCTTCTATCTTCCTTAAAATGTATATAACAATTGTTTTTTTTTTTAAAGTTTCTGTGGAGGATTACTGAGCACAACTCTAAAGTCTTTATTGATGTTGCCAACACATAAAAGGAGTGGAACACTCGGTAATTGCATTTACTTTTACCCTAATGATTAGTTTGAAAATCATCCTACTCTGATTAAAAAGATAAATGCGTCAATTTTATTTTTAAATGAAAACCTGAGTAATTTCAACCAATGAAATGACATTAAATTGATCTAAATGTACATATTATCAAACAGGATTTGTTTGCGAGGCACATTTGAAAAATAAAAATGAATCCATCATCTATTTCATTTTCATTGAGTTTTAGAACACAGACAGCTCCTTTCATCATACTAGAAAATGAGCAGCTTAAAATGATCAACATATTGGAAAAACATAGTATAGAAAGTTAGTTGTAATTCCTAAGACATATGGTTTGGTGTTAACATTTCTCATAACTTCATCTATTATGCGTGTAAGTGCTCTGCAAATGTTTCGAAGCCCAGCCAATTTTCCTGAGATTCACTAAAGAAGGAAGAATTCAAATTTTTGAAAGCACATACTGAGTTTCTATTTTTTTAACATTATTGTATCAGGATAAAAATAAGCCAGCACCAAATTCTCTAGTGCAATATTTCTCAAAGTGTATTCCTGGCACCACTTGCATCAGAACCACTAGAGTTTTTGTACTTTGTTGTGATTTTTGAGGCACTGTCTCACTATGTAGCACAGATTGGCCTTGAACTCTTTTATGTAGCCCAGACTGGCCTCGAATTCATGGTGATCCTCCTGCCTCAGTCTCCTGAGTGCTGGGATTACAGGTGTGTGCCACCACACTTGGCCACCAGAGATTCTAAAAATACAGATTTCTTTGCTTGGGACTCAAAAAATTTCAATTTGTATCCAGCAGTCTACATTTGAATATGTCCAAGCAATTTACATGGAACCTTAGATTTAGAGCTAAACACATATTAAAACTCTTAAAAGAGTCAAACATGATTCCATTAGTAAGTGATGTATTGATAAATTATTTAACTATTTATTAAAATATTAAAAGCATTACAACTTACACAGACCTTAAAATTTTTTCCAGCCACCTCCCTGTATTTGTGAAGAAACTGAAGCATGCATATATATCTCCCTACAGTGACTATTTAAATCAATTATTATCATCCCTCAGTGAAACTAACAGTTATATAAGGAAAAAAACCCTGATCTTCTTTGCACTGAATGCACTAAACATGTAATGCTTATGCAAATGGGATGCTACCTAGTTTTAACAGAGGCAAATTTACTTAAATATGGAATGAAATTTGTTCTAACTTCTCAATAATTAGAAATGTCATAACATATCAATAAAGTGCTATTACATTTACTATCAAGGTTCTCAATTTTGAGATGATAATCCTCAAGAGCTTCTTTGAGGGTACATGTTTGATCCCTGTTATAGTTTATGTCTAGATATCCCCACAAAGCCTCAGGCAGTCATCAGGGGCTGGCTTTTCAAAGGTGGCTGAATCTACAGTTTGTGATTGATTCACAGTCCAATGCTGGGAGTAAGGGTCCAAGAGCTACACTTGCCCTAGGGTGGATAGCCTGTATACACTATAAGGGACAGAAGGAGACTTGCCTCTCTCTCTTGTTGCTTCTGGTGTCTTCTGTCACCATAAAGGGTTGCCCTTCCTCTATCCTGCTTTGGAGCCAGTGGACTTTGAACTGAAATCTCTACAAACTGTGACCTAAATAAACCTTTTTCTCTTTTAACTTTGTGTGTTGGACATTTTGCCTCAGCAATGAGAAAAGTAACTAATATAGTCTTCAAGAGGTCTATGAAACTCCTGAAATTTTATGCAAAGTATTAAATGTCAACATCGTTTGGGGTACAAGTCTACGGCTACTACTATATTATTAAGGAAGTCTATGCAACAGAAACAGTTACAAAACACTATAAAACAAAAATAGTAGGAAAGCAATAGGGAGAAAACTCATCCCAGGATGTTGTCAGTGAAGACTGAGAGCTTTTGTCTGGCTGGAGAGATGGAAAGTTGGACCAGTTTCTTAATACTTCCCCAGGGGAGAAATGCCTCATCTGTTACATGGAAAAATCCTGGTGTACCAATTCCCACTAAAGCACTCATGACAGATGATGGTTTAATATGCTGCCTATTTCATTGCTTCAAGTCTTTCACACTGAATCCAGACATGCTCTTCTTACTGATAATTGATAAAATTTGATACATGTGATGAAAACATTTGCTTACCTTCCTCTTTTCTTTCCCTCTCCTCCTTCTCCTTTTCATCTTCTCCTCTCCTCTCTCTGTCCTCTTTCTCTCTATGTCTTTCTATCTCTATCTCTACCATCTCTATCTCTATCTCTTTCTCCTTCTCTCTCTCATGGACCTATATCCTTGGGCCTTTTTAAAATATTTTATTTGGAGTCATGATCTCACTAAGACACTAAGTTGTCACTAAATTGCTCAAATTTGTGATCCTGCTGCCTCACTCTCTCAGACTGCTGGGATTACTGCTGTGTACCAAAATGTCCAGGTCAAATTCTCTTATTTTAATGAGGAATTTTAAGTACAGGGAGGTGAAATGACTCGTATGAGCAAGTTGGTGTCACAACCTGGTCTAGAAACCAACTCTGTAATGTGCATCCATCTGCCACAGCCAGCAGACCTTATCCTCCAACTACCTGAACCCCACATTCCCTTACCATTCTATTTTGAGTGCTTTCTGCAGTCTTCTTGTGACAGTAATCTCATTCCAAACTTCTTACACTTTTATTTTAAGGAAAGAGTGGATTGCTACTACGTAATACAGAATAAAACTAACACTGGAAGATAAGCATATTTACAAAGTTAGAAAAGAACATGAGACTTCCAGCATTGATAAATATTCTTGGCCAGAAAAAGGACCGTGCAAAGAGCTTGGACAGGGAACATATTTAGACTCAGCTGAGCTTGCACATCTCATATTATATCTCCTGCTCCTCTCCCATCGCTATCATTTTAGTCACTGTACCTCATGAATTTATTGACCTATAAAAGCTATATCTATCTACCCACTTAACAGTCCACTTACTTCTTTTCCTTTTTTCCCCATTTTTCCTTCTTTTTCTCTTGTTCACGAAAAACAAGTTTTCACTTTTGGTTTTGATCTCATGTCTTAATTCCCTGACTGGATGTAAGTTTCTCAAGGGCTGTGCACATTCCTGCCTGCCTCATTCATCTTTATATTCATTATTTTAGTTCCCTTCAGTTGTTACTACTGCCCATCCATACTTCCAGTTTTTCTGGGAGTAGTTTCTTTCCTTGGGAAATAGCTTCTTGCTAAGTCAGAACATGTGGTTCTCTTGGTAACTGTCAATCAAAATCACTGCCAAGAAACAGGTGTATGACTGAATCTTGCACCTCATAACCTTCATTGACTTATGTTACATGATTAGTTAAAGGGGGGTTGTGGCTCTTGCTGAACCAGACTTCTCGAGATTGCTGAAGTTAAGAATTCCAGGTCAATATAATAAAATGGTGATAGTTCCCATGAGGTCACATTTCCTGTTGCTTGGGGAAGAACCCCCTACAGCTAGAAAGAATAAACACAACTCTCAGTGGGAAAAAGACAGCTGAAGACACAACCCAGCATTCTTCTCTATTCTGTAAATTATACTGGTTTTCTTTTAATAACTCCTATATATTTTGCTTAAGCTTGCTCAAAATAGCTTTTTGACACTGTCAACCCAAACATCCTGACAGATACATTTATAATGCCTTGACCCAAATCAATGCTCAATACAGAATTACTAAGGAATTTTTCTTCCAAGTAAATCTATTCCATTTTCTCATCTCCCCATTCTTAGATTTTACTTCCTTTCTGCCCAGCTCCGACTTCTTCCGTGTTTTCTCCTCCACCTGCTGCAGATGTTTTTATGCAAGGTGTCAGTGATGGTAGTAAACAGCAGAATACACAATTCTGATAAACATTTCAGGAAAAAATAAACATTATTGATGTCAACCAATGTTAGTTTAAAAAAAAATTCTTGTTGACGGTGTTCAGATTAAAAACACCCAAAGTAATCATTTAGGAAACAGCATCTGCTCTTCTCACTGTTTGCATTTTTCTCCCCAATTTGAATGTCAACTTTTCACTGGATTCATTCGCAGGTGCACATTTTCCAACTCCACCAATACCCTGGGAAATTACTTCTCTTTGGAGAATGACTACTTTTTGGCTTTGGCCTCCTAGACCTATTATTTTCCATGCTGTATCCTAATAATGGAGCAGCAGAGCTTGAAAACAATATTGCTTATTATTCACAGAGTACATAAGAATGGCTTGCCTTGAAGTTTAGAGATAAAGTAATCCTTGTAAAACAACAATTTGATTTAAGTCATTCAGGCAGGCAAACATGGTTCCTAGAACAGCCTGCCAAAGCTGCACAAAAATTAAAGGTCTCGTGATGGATGAGGGAACAGGATCTAATTGGTGTTTTAATAAATGTATTCTGACTTGGAAATCTACCTAGATTTATCAACACAAAATGCTCCTGTCTACATCAAATTACCAAGTTATGGTATAAAAACAATGACAAATGCCTTGTAATTGGCTGTTATACAAGTGCTGGAGTCAGAAAGACAAACAGGATACTGGTTTCTGGAACTGTTTTCAAGATGTTAAGTAAAAGACAAGGAACAGAAAAGGATGGTTGACCATCATTTTCTCTATTTCAAATAGTCTTGGGTCAGACCTTGTAGCAATGCAGACTGAGGCAGCTGTGCCTGGGATATACAGCTCCAGGGTATACTGTCAATTAAGCTGTCATCCTTTCCCGAGTGTAAGAAAGGCCTTTTTTTGTTGTGAGAGGCCATCCTGTGCATTGTTAGATGCTTAGTAGCACCACTAGCTTCTACCTGTTAAGTGACATCAGAGACTCCTTCCTTATTATGACAACAACAACAACAATAACTGCGGAAGGCAGTGAGAGAAGAAAAACAAAATGTCCTGTAGAGACCACCAACCTAGACCAAAGACACATTGTCAACTCCATTACCATCACATCTCCTAACAGGCCTGATTGCCTCTATCTCTTTTCTCTACGGTTCATTCTACACATAGTAGCCAGGGTTCCACTTAAAGACTGGCTGTCTATGTTCCCTTAATAGAATCCTGAGTCTACTCTAGCTTACAGGATCTCACATGACCACACCCCTATATTCCTTTTGATCTTTTCTTCTATCATTGCCCTTGTTAAGATCTTCTAACTCCCACAACACTACTTTCTTTCTGTTCTTCAAACATACTGGGTTCATTTCCATCTCAGGTCAATTGTACCTGCTGCTTTCTCTGCTGAGAATGCTATTGTATTTCATTTGTCATAGCTGACTCCATCTTGTCCTTCACGTGAGTCAAATGTCACAATCTTAGGCAAATTATTCATTATTGGTTTCCTTATCTGTCTCTGTCACTCAACTAGTTTAAGAAAAAAGTCTTTTTTTTTTCCAGTCTTTACATTGTAGGCACTCAGTAGACACTGGAACTATGAGGTAAGGTAACTTTGACCTTCAAACATCTTGCACAGAAGCTTATATTTGCAATCTACTGTTTTTATTTAGCATTCTACTATGAGTCTTTTCCTCCATATCACTGAATATTCTTTCTAAAGATTATTCATTTTAAATGGCAACATATCCTTTTATGGAATACCATATTCCACTTGAAAAATCATCTATGGTTGAACACACAGCTTTTTCTTTATTCTCTCTTTATATGCATTTCTTTAACACCTATTCAGTACACAGAGAAGGTAGGAGAATTTGATTCTTGATGTTGATAAAAGTATCAGACATTTGCTCAACTAGACATCCAAATCAAACACATAAAGCTGTATTATTTGGAGACAGAGTTGCGATGGATTTGTACCAAGCAATAGGAATAAATAGCACTTGCTGAAATTTTTCAGTACAGCATGTTGTATTTTTCACAGAAATAGGGGAGCATAAATACTTTCACTGTGGATCTGTTTGAAATTTTAAAAATGTGAATGTTCTAACTTTCAAGCTGCTTAAGTAAGTGGGAAGATGAGTACATGGCACATCAGTTCAATTTCCAAATCAACACACAATCACACAGGAACATTTCAATGGAAATCAACAGCTCAGGAAGCCTGGTCCTGGCTTCTCTTTCACAAACACAAGACCACAGTGTTGATGATTATCAGCTCAGCAAAGTTAATGACATTCTCAGATTTTTACCTACTAAGCAGCCCTGAGTTTAGCCACACAATTTGTTTTCAGTTTCACTTTCTCTGCTTTATTACTCAAAATGCAGGAACTTTAGATGACATTTAAAAGTGAGAGAATGAAGTATATGAGGGACATTGATTGAAATTCTACCAGGGGATCCACTTCAGGTTTTTGATGAAAATTCCACCACATGTGTAGAAAAATATTTTCCCATTACCCTTCATGGCTAAGGTGACATCCCAGGTGCTACATCCGAGGCTTCTCAGTGCCAGTAAGGTAAGATGATATAATTCAACCTTTGCCTGCTTACTTTGGAATCTTTCAAGGTCTCCTCATCAGAGTATCTCCCAGTTACTTCCTGTGTTTTCCTGTTGCTAAGGAGGAAGCCCACTTATATTCCCTCCTCTTTATCATCACTTGTACAATGTCGGTGGCATGGCCATGCTGAGTTTGCTAACTATGCATGTGGCCGAACTGCAGCTCTAGAGTGGCCAAATGCAAATGCCTGTGCAACAGTGGAAACAGAGTCCCTCTCCCTGTCTCTACCATACTCTTTCCCCTAACCCTTTGAAAAACAAATGCCTTCAGCTCTAGCTCACACTCTTGACTCCACTGGCATTTACTCCCAGTTTGCTGAGCCAGGTGGAATACTGATGGCATGTCATTCAGATGTGTTTCAGGCCGTAGGCACACAGAACACAATTCTTCATACTCCCGTCTCCAACGTACAGCAATCCCACTAAATATCAATCCATGCAAACAGATGCCAGACTGGTTCCCCAGGCCAACAGATGCATATTGTAAATACCTGACCAAACTGTAAAACAAGTTTGGACCCAAAATAACATCCACTTCATGCAAATCATAAATCACTTCTTTGTAGGGAGAACTGGGGCTTGACAAACTCACCTGATTTCATTTTGAAATTCTTTTCTTTTCTTTTTGTTTAATACCTTTCGGTATGATTTTGAGACACTTAATCAGGAAATATCCACATTAAACCATTTAAAGTTAAGGCTAAAAATTTTATCCATGTACTCTGAGGAAGATTTTCCAATGAAAAATAAGCAGCTAAGACATGCCTATACTCACCCCATTATGGCCTGTCACACCACACCTAGGGAAAAGGTCTCAGTATGAAAATAACAAAGTGGAGCTTAAAACCCTTAAGGTGGATAGAGAAGGAGCAGGGAGATACTTGAGATGCTAGAATAGAAGAGACCAGAGAAGATTACACTAATCTTTTTCCTCTGCCCAAATTCCTTCCATGGGTTTTGAGATGACTTACATCAAGCGTGAAATTCACATTCAGAGAGCAATCCAAACCAATATTGTGAGTGAGGTTATTTTGAGGGTTATCTATAAGCACAACACAGCGTTTTTTGCTGCAATCGCTCTCCTTTGATAGGTCTCCAAGAATGTCACTCTCCACAATATACTAAGGTCGCTGTAACAGGGTATCTTCTCTTCAGTTTCACTAGTCATCACACAAAGGTTTGGCCCCCACACATGCACCTATATATGTCACATTAGTCTCTTAAACTAAAGCCATGTCCTAAAATAAAAATTAAAGGTAGTTACTCTTTCTGAGAACAGCTAAGTATGGATTTGGTTCTCAAGTCAAAGAAAACTATAGCTGCCTAATTTTATTTTATTCAAGGCCTCTTGGGAAGCAGAAAACATGAGAGAGAGAGAGAGAAATATACATACACATTTTAAGAAATAATTTTGGACTTACTGTTGGTTCTTACTTCTTCCTTATCCCTTAGGTTCAATCACTCACCAAGTCTTGTCAATGCTATATCCTAAATGTATAAATATATCCTTAGGTGGCTTCTTAACTGATGAGTCTCACTTTTCAGATAACCAGATTACTTTGATCTCTTTGTTTTACAACTCTGTTCCTAAATTTTGTCTAGTTCAGGGGTTGTAATTGCAAAAACTTGAACGTCCTTGCTCAATATGGTAGTTACTAGACACGTATTTTATCGGCTTTATATTTAATTTTTAAAAATTGAATAAAGTGAAAACTGCAGGCAGTCCTGGCAGAGCCTCAGAATGGTGATGTAACTTGTCCAGGTTTGGACAGAAATCAGAATGACTAGTGGGGTACTTATTTTTGTCTTTCTATCTTCCTTAACCACACCACATCATTTAGCAGAACAATTCAAAACAATAATGAGGAAGGCTCACCTGTACCTGCATTTCTTTCTCAATATTTGGGTTAAGAAAAAAATTAAGCCAGGCACAAGTGCATGCCTGTAATCCAGGCAGTTGGGAGACTGAGGTAGGAGGATCCCTGTGAGTTCACTGACAGTTGCATAGTGAGATCCTCTCTCAAAAACTGAAAGAGTGAAATATTTTTGGAGGTGGATGGACTGTTTTGTGTTCTACTACTATTGCCTACTCTCCACACAACATTGTAAAACTTATTCTATTATCTTTAAATTTTAGTTTCTTTATCTGAACAACAGAAGTAATCATACCTCTCTTATGAAGTTGTCATGAAGAATAAAAGGATGAAATATGTGTAACAGAGCACAGAACACCTAGTTAATAAATGAGTAATATTTATGGGCATTATTATTTCTTACTTATTCTACATTATGACAATGTCTATAAAATAAGGAGTTTTCTAGAAGCAGATTCAAATTCTTTTCACTCAGCATCTTTTCACTTAGTTTTGCATTGCATGATGTCCTTCAGGCCTTAAACATAAAATAACTAAAATATGCATCCACATATCATGGAATTGGTATCATCCAATTAACATACTCTTTGCTATTATTTTCAGTGCCCACTGTCAAAATCTTAATGGTAAAAGCAGTAGGATAGTTTTATATTTTACAAAACATGTCAAACATATATTTTCCAGTTTGGCCCTCTTAACAACCATAGGAAATAGAAAGGTCCATGATAATTGGCATCATATTTCAAAGAGGAACTTGTCTGAATTCAAATAGCCAAGAGTTTGTCCATGAACCAAGATTCTTTTCACAATGTCTCAAAGCTTGTTGTCAGTATATTTTCTATGGATATGTTTTACTGTCTTAAACAATAAGAGTTTATTCGCTTACAAAATTGATAAGTCCAAAGGAAGTTCTAGATTTAGGAGGGATCCAAGCAATGCTACCAGCGCTTAGTCCTTCACTCTGTTCTATTTCACAATGACCTCAGGTTCCAGTGGAGGTGATCTATTTTCCCACAGGTCAATAAATATGCATATTTAAAAATCAGTTAAGTAGGAGTTTTCACTATCAGTAGTGTGTCTCAATGTAACTGATTTACATGTTTATCCTTGAACCAATTACTGTGGTCACATTACTACAAAGCTCTCTTTGGTCAGTCTTATGCTATATGTTCACTCCTGTAGCTCAGGAAAGAGTGACTTTGAATGAAACCCACTGACAAAGAGTTGGAGAAAAGGCCTCAGAGGGGTACTGAGGTGTAAGTAGATACTGGCTAGAAAAAATGACAAATACATGCTGTGCTCTGCTCAATAAAACTTTGTCAAAGCAAACTAGTTAAGTCTTTTATGCTAGGATCATGCATAAGCAACCTATATTCTGATATTTATTATTTATTTATGAAAAATCATCTATTATGGGCCTCCTTTAATCCAAGACCTAGGAATGGTTAAGACATTATCCTTGCCTGAAATAAATCTATAACATGAGGATGCAAGTTGGGAGACCTCCATCCTTCACATCATTATTAGTACCACTTTCCCATAACAAAAATAACATGAAATAGTTTGCAGAGACACACAGAATTTGTACTCTATTATACTGTGCAGGATAGAAATGTCATCAGTTGCCATGACAATCTATTTGGACTGTAAGAGTATGTGGCATTTTTCATATTATCAAAAGCTAGCTCTATTATATAATAATATACAATATGGATACCATGGAGAAGAAAACATGGATAAAATAACTAGAGGGACAATGCAGAAATTGCATTTTATAATGCCTCCACTGATACTTTCAAAGTTTAGAGGCTAATTTTTTTCTAAGTATTGACTTTCAAAACATGTACTTCCATAGGTTTCATAAAATCCACCAAAAAACTTATGGGTATGAAATTTTTTCATGCATGTTTGAGACAGAGCGAATTTTAATAATAGAGAGTATCTTCAAGGCTAGTGCACTCCCTCAGCTCATATATGAAGACAGAGATCTGAAGAGTACAAATGCAGTGCCCAAGGCTCCACAGGTGTGGTGATCTCAACCAGAACCTGGATGCTCATGCTTCTAGATCAAGGCTCCTTCTACAACACTGACCAGTTAAACCTCTGACAACTATCAATTCACAAGAGAATATTTACAAGTTTTGTAAATTATGAACTGTATATTCATTCCAAACATGGGGCATAATGTGAGTTCAATTAACCATGCCCTGGAGATGTGACAATGACTAGTGTTTGCTTATTTATTTAATCTATGTTACCGTGGATTGAACCCAAAGCCTTTGTACTGACAATTTTCTAGGCATTTCTTACTTTGAGACAGTGTCTCTAAATTGCTAAATTGCCCAAACTAGACCCAAATTTATAATCTTTTTGCCTCAAGCCACTTAGAGTGCTGGGATTATAGGCATGCACCAATATATCTGGTTAATTAGTATTTTTATATTAAGCACTACAATTCATAATAACTAATCATTTTCATATTCACTGACTTAATTTCCCCTACAAGAAGGTCTTGTGGACTTGTAAGGGAACGTTCTTGACAGCAAATTTTGATAATACATTCCTGAAAAATACATATAAACATTTTCCCCTAAATCAACAAAGTATATACTACCTTAGTTTATAAATGAATTACTTACATGCAATCTTCAATTTCTACATTAAAACCATTTATATTATATTATATTAATTCTCTAGGGTTGCAGTAGTAAAGTATCACAGTGTGCATGACTTAACAGAAATTTGTTTTGCTATAGATTTAAAGGCTGAAGTCTAAGGTAGGTCAAGGTGTCAGTAGGTTTGTATATTTGGAGGGCCTCCCTCTTTGGCTTGTTGATGGCTGCTTTCTCTATCTTCTCCTGATGCTTCCTCTGCATGTCTGTGTCCTAACCTCCTTTTCTTTTAAGGACACCTGTCTCATTGGATTAGGACCCACCTATATAATCTCATGTAACTTAAATAGGACTCTGAAAGCACTATCTTCTAATACAGTGACAGGCTAGGGTTCCTGTACTTGGAACTCAACAAATGAATTTGGGATGAACATAGCCCATGAATATTGAACCCACAACAAATGTATTTAGATATCTTAAAAACTGCTTAATCTTATTAGAATATTAAAAATTAGGAAAAGAGAACTTCTTTTCCCTGTTCATAGGTATGGTCAAGGCTTTAAGAAAAATAAAGTCTCATGATCCTGAATCAAGGGCAGCTGTTTTCTGAAGCTGTTGGTTTCAAGCAAGAGCCTAAAGTGATATCTCTGTATGGTCTGTTGACTATTTTAGAACTTCAGAAATCTAATGGTGAATTCATTAGAAAGAAACAACTTGTCCCTGGTGAGCCAGCCACAGGCCCACAGAAGATGAAGCCACGCCCTCAGGGCTTTGCTTCCGTTGGGGGAATATTGATGAGCAGCTGCCCCACACCTCTCTCTCACCCCAGGAACCTGGGATCTGAGGAACCAAGGTGCCTAGCCCAATCCCTGCACCACAGGATGGGCGACCAGTGAAGGAAATACCTGGGAATTAACAAGTAGCAGATTTGGAGGAACATAGGAAAACATCAAGAAGGAGGAACAAGGCTCAATCTCAGATCTCTAGCCCACCCAGAATAAGTCCAGAAGACACAGACACAAAAGAAATTGTAAGTCACACACCTGAAATTTCTGAAATGATATTAACTGAAGTAAAGACACAACTTAGTGCTTACATTATTTAATATGCTGTTTGATTGACTTTGCATACCTATGTCTGGTGGTTTGATCATCTATTTACAGAATAACAGTGTGCTTTACAGTAACTATTATGATTTCCTACTATCTTGTTTTTGAAATTCAGTACCCCATTGTTTTACTTTGCTTCATTTTATTGTTTCATTTTGTTTTATCCTCTTTAAAATAAAAAAATTTGAAAAAAAAAGAAAAAGAAATCTCTGAGATGTCATTTTCTCAACAGTATATTGCCTAGTGCTCAATCTCTAGCACCATGACAACACTGGCTGAGAACCTCAGGAACCTGACACAGCAAATCAAGTGGGATAAAAACCAAATGTCACAGAACTCATGAACAAAACCACAATGAATACCAGAACTTTGGAACAGACATAAGGGTTTATTGTGAAGTGGCAAAGTTTAAAAATCCACCGTATTATCTAGTGCTATTTTCTATGTCCCACAAGAGGAAAAGTTGAACTTCTCTATAAATATCCCACTGGAATTATTCCGGTTAGATATGTAGTTATACCTAGGATATTATGAAAGTCAAATGAAATAGCAAAGCAGTACTAATATTCACTGTATCTTTCTGAGAAATACACGTCACAGATAATGTCATGGGGGATAAATGATTTTACAGCAGCATGAACCCAAGGATTTTCCATGTCTTGGTTCTTATTCTGGGAAAGCACTATTCAAGGCCTCCTTCTTTAGGAATCAGAGAGCCAAACATTTCAAGGCATGCCTTTGCTTTGCCAGTGCATTGTGTCCAGCAAAGCTCAGCTGCTTTTCTGTCATCTCCTCCTCCTAGCCTAGGATCAAGTCACTCTAACTCAAAGCTTACAGATACATATCACGCTCCCTTTAACTCACACCATCAGAATATCTTCTTGCCTCTTCCTAGAGCCCTTCCTCTTCATTCTCACATGAATAACAATGCGCCCTGATCTTACTAGGAACCACCAGAGGACAAAAGAGTCTGCCTGATGTCTCAGATTTGCAGGAGATATTTTGCTAGTGCACAGTGACACATTTCTCCATCAGGTTACTTATCACTCTGTGGAAATTGCCTGTCGTAACTGTTGTCTTGCCCTTGAGCAGTTAAGAACCTTGAGGACAGAGATGCTCTTGCTCATTGATATCCAAAAAAGACAAACACTATCCTGGTAATCAAAGATGATTTGTTGAATGAATGATAAATAACAAAGTTTTTCCAAGAATTACACCAAAGAAGCAGGGTGTGGTGGTGCACGCCTTTAATCCCAGCACTCAGGAGGCTGAGGTAGGTGGAGCGTTGTGAGTTCGAGGCCTGCTTGGGCTACAATGCGAGCACAAGGCCGGCCTGAGCTACATAGTGCGACTCTGCCTCAAATAACTAGGGCTGGGAGTTTGGCTCAGTGGCTTAAGAGTCTGTCTGGCAGGCGTGAGGTTGTGAGTTTGATCTCTGGTGCCTCAAAAAAAAAAAAAAAGTAAAAGAAAAGAATTATACCAAAATTTCAGTCATTGGAAACTGTTTATTTATCTGAGTATTATGATTAGAATTCACAACTTAAAATATATTTTTATTTCAAGTCTCTTGTGAGCCTAAAGCAAATCAAGATTCGACAGAGCCCAAGCAATATAAAAATTCAAATCCAGATATTAAACTAACCCAAGTAATCTGATTCAAATCTTTTTCTGTTTTATAAAAACCAGAGCTAAGGTCTAGAGATTTCATAGAATTAACAAAATAATAATAGAAGAGATGGACCAGAACATAAAACTTTTGACTTTCAGTTCATTCAACCATTCAGTAGTATTGACTCAGCTCTTGTATACACAAAGCAAAAGGGATACAACAGTGAACAAGAGGAGTGTTATGGTTGTGTCTAGATGTCCCCACATGTGGTCATAGATGGGGCTTTTCAGAGGTGGCTGGATCCAGAGTGTTTGATGCTGGGATCAAGGGTGTGTGATTATTTCACTGGTTGGTTTGGGATAGTTCAGGATTTTGGGTAATGAGAAGGCCCACCCTGTGTGTGAGTGCTACCCACCCTAAAGGTGTGGACAGCCTAGGTAGAATATAAAGGACAGAAAGAGACCTACAACTTCACTTGTTCCCTGCTTGCTTCTTTCTGCCTGCCATGAAATATTTCTTCTCTGCGATGCCACCCTGCCTTGGAGCCACCCAACCATGGACTAAAATTTAAATAAGCTGTGAGCTAAATAAACCTTTCTCCCTTTAACTTTGGGTGTCAGGCATTTTGTCTCAGCAGCAAGAGAAGTAACAAAGACAAGGAGTAAGGACTCAGTTCTCATGAAGCATATATTCTCCCGAGGGAAGACAGGCAAAGACAAATACAAATGAATAACAAAGTGGCACAAGAGAAAGCTGCAGAAAGTGATGAGAGAAGGCCTTTCTGAAGAAGTGGTGTTTAATCTGAAGTTCAAGAAAGTGAGCCATGGGAAGATCTAGGGGACAATAAAGGTCAAAAGATAGAAAAGTCAGAACTCTGGGGCAAAAGTGAGGTGGGAAAAGCAGGAGTAGAGGATAGTTGCAAAAGATGACACTGAAGCCACAGGTAGGGCCACATGTAGAGCACAGCATGCTGGGTTAAGAAGCATGCATATAGTCTCAGTGCCACGGGAAGTTGGGAGGAATGATGTAATTGATACCCTCCTGTTTCCAAAGTATTTTTCACCAATGTATAGTGTCTTTGGTTTGCAAAATCAGCACAATTGAACTGATAAGTGAATCTTTGCACCAAATAAGCAAAGATTCATCTGTAATGCATTGTTCAGAGATAAAAGGAGGGTTTTAAAAAATAAATAAATAAAAGTTACACTTAAATATACTTATGAAAATGTTAAAAGCAATCTGATGGCAACATGAGTACGTTAGCCATGCTTGTGTGGTTAGGATTCACAAATTCCAACAAGTTATACTATCCAAAATGGTGTTCTGGTGAGAGAATTCTCTGCCAGGGAAGTGCAGGGTCAATGACTAAATACAAAGATTATTCAGACATCAGACCTTCTGCTTCTGGTTCTGTGCTTTATTCTAGTTGCATGATGTACAGAAGGGACAGTGAGAAAAGGGAGAGGGATCTTAATACTGTCCCTTGAAAACAGTCACTCAGACCTCTGGATTTTACACTTTGTAGCAGTTTAATGAGCTTACATTATACATTTCTAAATAAATCCTAAGTATAACTGTGCTATTTTTCAACCTAAAATTTTGTTAGTAGGATACAGAAAAAGTAAAAGAATATTAAGAGAAATAGGATGAAAAGTTTTGAGACACTGACAACTCTACACATGTGACTATTCCAACTGCCTCCCTTCCCTGTCCTCCTATCAAAAGCATGAATTTCACTTTGCAATTTTGCTCAAGATCTTCCCATCAGCTGTGACAAAAGCCTTCTTTCTTTTTACTAACCTAAGTCCAGGGCCAAGAGAACCAATTTCTGCTTGCAAATATCAGCTAAAAATTCTTTCCTTTTACTCTGTATTGAAGTAAACCAGGAATAATATAATTTCAGTCTGCAAATCTTGGGAAATAACAAGTTTGAGAATGACCAATACATTTTCTGGCCATGTACTTTTTAAAACAAGATTGTGGCAGGTAAAGGAAAGAGTCTAGAAGTTTGTCTCAAATGGCACTTTACTGACTTGGTCAAAATCACCCCATCTGACTTCTCTGCCCTTATCTGTCTAATGGCTTTAACTTTCCATTTTCCATCAAATCATGCTTACTCCTTCATTGGTTGGTGCTGAGTGACTGCTGTTGGCCAGGCTTTGTGAAGCAGGTGCCCACTTGATTATGTGCACCAATGTGATGTATGTGCTATTGTGAAATGAGATGAACCATAACTAGTGCACCTGGACCATCGGATAATGGCGGGAGGGGAGAAAAGCTTATCTTTTGACAACAGGAGAAAAGCTATCATTTATAAATGGAGGTTTCAAGTACAAATTGAAGCATTCAAAAGATTCCTTACCATGAAGTTGATTTTTAATTTCTTTCCTTAGTTCAAATGGTTGATAACTATCTGACCTTTAAGGGGTTTTTTTTGTCCCCCACACTATGGCATATTGTAATGAATTTATATCTTTCAATCATAGTAAATATGAGCCAAAGTAATGAACTAACTAGCTGTGCCTCATGATGGAAACCACCAATTGCCATCTCTTAGCCACTGTTTAGAATGAGAACTGTCTTGTTCAAATGAAAACACTGTGTGCTTGGTGTGAGTTTCCTTTCATTAAACTGAAACAGCTTTAAGAATTCTCAAGGTGCTTCCTAGTTATCTCAGTTATTTCCATTGTGGTTAGGCACAAGGGCTTCGATAGTTACATCATTTGCTAATGCAAATAGTTTGCTTTTGTTTATAAGTCCTGTGCTTCACCAGAATTAAATAACAAGTCGTAATTCTTTCCTATGTTTTAGAAAATCTGACCTATAAAAAGTTAGAAGGGCTGGGCATTTACTTCAGCAGCACAGCACCTGCCTTGCAAGTGTGAGGTTGTGAGTTTGATTCCCAGTACCCAAAACAAAACAAAAGTTAGCCTCAACTTTGTTTTTATCCATTGCACTGGAAACTCAAAGTTAACTACGATTTTCAATAGTGGCTAGTGCTACCAAGGGCTTCCAAATAGCCATTTGGGAGAGACAATACTCACAGCCTGACCAGAGAGTCCTATTGTCTTGGGTCTTTCCAGTCACTCTATTGGAGATTCCCACTGGTCTCCTCTTCCAACCCAATCAATTGCAAAAAAAAAAAAAAAAAAAAAAAAGACCTATTTGCCAACAAAAGCTCTGCCAAACTAGCACCTTCAGGGAAGCAGCTTCCCACAGATTTGATGCTAGCTAGATTGCCTGATCCTGGAGCTATACTTTCAGAGCTACCTGGTGAGCTGTGGAAAACAAATAATCCTAGTCCACATCTTAGCAGGATGAGGCTTCTCAGGTGTTACAGAAAAACAAAACTAAGACATGGGTCTAAAAAAAAGAGTCTTTGAATACAATGAAGGTTCATTTTACAGAAACAGTAACTGGCAGGTCTCCATCTCTACTGAGAAAAAACAGAGGAATGAGATGCATGCTGTGACAGAAGGATTAAGGCATCTTTTAAAGTAAATTTCTAAACATTACAGGGTCCTAGAAAAGTCTTTTCAGCTCATAACATCCTCATTGGTCTGAATTCACTCCAACTTCCAGCAAAATACAGTCTGTAGGAAACCATTCTTCAGTGTTCTCTTGATTTTACCATAATCCTCCCACTGCATTTTCATAAAGGATGTCAAAAGTAATCGTGTTTTACTTAACATAGATGATTAATTTCCAGAGGTAACTATAATAAGATAATGCAAAGCTTAGCCTTTGGGGTTAGAAATATTAGATTGGAAGCGAGGTTTAGACATTATCATGATCTTGGGCAAATTACCTGACTTCAGTCTCCCTTCAAAGATAATAGTACATTTGAAGTACTGAAGAGAAAACTTGTTACTCTAAACCACTCTATAAATATCAACTAAGTATAATTTTTACTATTGCTATTCATTTATGAACTCTACATATGACATAGGAAAGATCTGGCTTACTACCTTTGTAACAGAAAATGGAACCTGGAGTTTGAACTCTGTAATAGTACCACATACTCAGGCCAGCTGGGCATCTGCTGAGGTAAAGCATGGTCTAGTTGTGTCCAGTTGTGAAGATGGAGACCAGTGATCAGGAGAGCATCCCTACATTTGCCTCTAGCATAAAGGTCCCGATCAACAGAAGGACCAACAAGAAATCTGCCATGTCTGTATTTGTAATCGACTGTTACCACACTGCTATGATGCCAAATTCCCTGTTATTACTTCTCAACAAAGAACAAGGCCCATTAATTTTGCCTACTAAATCTTCCTTTGTAATTACATATTTCTGGTTTTCACTTTCCAAAGCATGTTGACATCTGCCAACTCATATGTATCATAATCTTAGTATCCCTGTGACACTGGTTAGAAAGGAGTCCTCACACACAAATTCTGCTTGAGGTATATTCTCCATGATCAAAATATTTACCAAACAGATCTTACAAGTCTTTCCCAAATTAATAGAGAAAAAATACTCATTGAATATAAAAGATCCCTGGACAGTCAAGTATCCAGAGAATAGAGAAAGGCATAATATCGATAGCATGATAATACCAGTATTAACTGGAATTTATTAAGAGAGAGAGAGCACTGTTTTGTGTGTGTGTGTGTGTGTGTGTGTGTGTGTGTGTGTGTGTGTAGTGCTTGGGATGGAACTCAAGGCTATGAGTCTGCTAGGCAAGTGCTCTAACACTAAGCCCCAGCTCCAGTACCCATTAAATGTTTATTATTAACAGAAGAGGAGTAGACTCTTACATATTTGCTTTATGGTTCCATATCAATCCCCATGGAATGGCAGTTTTTTGTTTTCTCTCAAGAGGTGAAGGGGTTGCTTTACAGGAAGTTTCCAAACACATTCCCATGCTCTTACTATCTTTTTCCAAAAAGAAGTGTTTTTATTAAATGGATAGGTAGTGCAGAGACAGTCTCATGCCATGTTTTTAACTAAAGCATGAGAGTGCTATACATTAAAGATGACATTTTATTCTCTGCCCTTTCAGGACATATCCTATATGGAAAGGCTGTAGTGGCTCCCAGGTTACTCCCCTGTAACGCACACTCCTGCTCCTTATCATATACATGGTGGAGCAAGTAGATCCTAAATTTGTTCCATCAGTTTAGAATGAAGGTGATGTGATAGGATTCCTCACTACTCTCACTTCCAAAACTGTGGCTTTTGCTTTGGTACTGTTTATCAGAGAGCCCTCCTTTGGGGGAGAGTCATGAAAGGAAGATAGAGCATTGCCTATAAGTGACAGGTAAATTGAATAATGTTCCCCTAAAGATATTCAGTTCCTAATTTCTAGAATCTGCAAATATGCTATATTACATGGTATATTTCCTAGAGCTATCATAACAAATTGCCACAAAATAGTAGCTTAAGACAATAAAAAGTTATTCTCTCACAATACTGGAGGCCAGAAACCCACAATTAAGATGTTTTCAAGGTAAATTCCTCCTTTGAACCTCAGCAAAAAAATCTGTTCCACACCTCTCTTGTAGTTTCTGATGGTTACTGACAATTCTTGACCTTTCTTGACTAGTAGAAACATCATTCCAATCTCAAGGTCCATTGTCCTTTGTGTCATTTCTATGGGTCTGCACATTATATTATGCTATTTTTGTGTCTGTGACCAAATTTACTTTGACTAGTCATTAGATACAGTCATTTATTGCAACCTTACTTTAGCTGATCACATCTATACTCTATTTTCAAGTAAGGTCATATTTATCAGGGGATAAGATCTCAACATATCTCTTCTTGCACTCACAATTTAACCCATGACACATGGTAAAGAGAACTTCTCAAATGTGATTAAGTTAAGAATCTGGAGAGATTAGCTTGGATTGCCCAGGTGTGCCCAATGTAATCCCAAGGACCTTTGGAAGAGGGCGGCATCAGGATCAGAGGCCACAGAAAAGATCGTCATTTGACCAGGAAGAAAGATACTGGACTGATGAACTCATGAGCCAAAAATTCTAATAGTCCCAAAAGTTGCAAGAAGCAAGAAACAGATTTTTCCCCAGAGCTTTAAGAAAGAATAATTCCTTTTGGCACCTTACTTTTACTCCCTTAAGACTAGAACCTATATCAGTCTGACTCAAAGAGTTATATTTTTCCTTATTATTGAGTCATGTTTTTCTCTCACCCACTTGTAGTCAGCAAGACCTCACTGAACTCAAAGCAGAAAGCTAGTTTTTCTGCAAAAACCTAGCACAAGTGTTACACTTGCTATTTATCTTCATACAAAACAAATAAACATTGTTCACCTGGACATCGAAAGGGAGATGATGAAATAGAGGACAAGCAAACACCTTCCTGCTGCAGGTGCTATTGTGATGCCATCAATCAGTCCAGAAAGCCTCTTCTAAAGCCAGTGACCAGTTAATGATGCCAACTGTCTGCCATTGGCAGAGGACGAGTAACAGTCTTGGCTGTGGCACATGCCAGAGGATCCTGGCTCACACACCAGTTTGACCTAATCTTCCCAAAAAACTGCATAACAGACAATATGTCCCTCCTCCTTTGTTCACTGGGCTATTTCTGAATGATTGAAAGATTGTCCAGGTGAGTTCCCTGATGGCACCATATCTGTTGTCTCAGTTCTGCTCCCAGAGCCCAACACAGTCCTGGGATATATGTGCTCCACAAGTACTTAACAAGTGAACACAAGAGTCAGACCTGCTTAGAGTCACACCCCCTCATCAGTTACATATCAGCCATGTTAAGTAATTCACCTCACTGAGCATGTTTCTGCATGGTACTTGAATTTAATATCGGGACAACAATGACTTTCTCTTATGAAATGCTGGAGACTTAAAATAACAGGATGTTCTATGCAGAAGTTACCGTTTTTTAAAATTATATTTTAAATTTAATTGATCAATAATAATTATATATATCTATTTAAGTGGTACAATATGTTTCAATAAATACATACTTTGTAAAATGATCAAATAGGCTAATTAACATGTCCATCACCTCACCATATGATTTCTTTGTAGTAAGAACACAGAAGTATGGGGGATGATACATTCAATATCCTGAATGAAAACAAAAAATTGCCAAACAGCATTAGGATACCTAGCAATCCTGTCTTTTCATAACAAAAGGAAATGAAGACTTTCAAACAAACAATGTCTGTGGGAGTTTATTACCACCTGACATCCAATATAATATAAGATATTACAAGGAATGCTAAAGGAAATTCTTCAAGATGATAGAAGAGGTTACTATCTGTAACAGAAATTATTACTTAATAAACGTCCACAATTGGAGAAATGGACAAATACATGGTAGTTAAAGGCAACTTGTGCAAGTATTTTTTGTGGCAAAGTGAAGCTATTATTGCAAATATCCATTTACTCATGGCCAGAAAACGCCTCTTGCTCCTTCTCATTGTTGTTAGTGGGCTCTAGATGTCATGGGAACATTCCCCCCACAGGCCACGAGCTATATCAAAGTTAGATGGAAATCAAGTAAAATTCTAATTGAAAGAGTTGACCTTCTTACATACACTGGTTTGTGTATCTTCTTTTGTGTTCGTGGGTTCTGTGTATTTCTGGTCTAACACATGAAGAAATATGTATAATCCTATACTACTTGGAATTAAGAAGACAATGCAAGTTTTCAGTGTCCCCCTGACCCCTGGGAGTGCTCTCATTTCTTTTATTTCTGATAAATATTTCTGTTAACAATTTTGTATGGTTGGTGATATAATCCCCCATAAGAGTATTAAAATCAATATCCCATGTAAGAGTTTGAGTGTGTGTAGTGGCAGGACTGTGCCTGGTCCTTGGCAAGGATGTGTGACATAGAGGTCAGCATAGCATTTAGAGCTCTCACTAACCACCATGTTCAAGATATTTTGTCTCTCTGAGTTTTAACGTTTTTGTCTTTGAAAGAGCAGATTCATACTTGATCCTTAATTTAACCTACAAGGTCTCACGTTATGGACCCTGCTTCCCTTTCCAACCGTTGGCCAACTACTCTCCCTTTCTCCCACGCTGCCTCAGTTGCACTGGCCTTTTCTCCATTCGCAAACACATAAAGCTTTTCCATTTAAGGGTCACTGCGTTTGTTCTCCCTGGAAATGCTCTTCCCACAGATTCTTCCCATTACTGGTTTGTTTTCTTTCTCGACTCATGTGCCTTCTCCTTAGGTCTTTTCTGATTGCTACCTAATTATTATCATGGGATCTTATTTGATTTTTAAAGCATTTATATCTAAAATTTTCTTGATTTTTTAATTATTTGCCTACTTTCCTTACACTGTAAGATTCATGTAGGTAGGGACCTTACCTGAGGCAAATGGTTGTCTTATCGCTGAATACCCTGCATCTAAATCGGTGCCTGTCGTATTGATAGTTCTGAATGATTTCAAAAGTCCTTCCATGTTATAATCTACTACAACTTATATTCTATACCCCACTTCCCCTCAAACACTGTGACCAACAGTAAAACTACACAGATGCTGAGGGTTTTCGTAGTAGAAGGGTCCCAGCAGCTGTCCCCTAGACAAGGGGTTTGCATAGAAGTTCTGTGCTTTAGGACTTTGCCTGATTGGCTACTAGAGTTTGCAACTGGTCAGCTCTTTCTTCCCCACCAGGTTCTGCAGTCCTTCTGTGTCCTGAGACAGAAGAGGTATCTCTCCTGTGTGCATTGGAAGTGTGTGTATGTCTCTTAGAGAAACCTCCTAGATATTTCTCTCTTTTTCCCTGCAAGACCATAATCCTCCCTAACCATAACCTCCCTCACAAGAACTCTATCCTGGTCAAGTCAAACTCAAACCTCTCAAACTTTTCCCAGACCGAAAGACAAATGAAAGGAACCTTTCTTATTGTAAACCAAGGACTAGTTTGTATCATGCACAAAACATAAATATATCTAGAAAAAAGTATTAAAAGTAAGAAGACACAGAGCCCATATCTGTGTCTACTTTAAATCTGTGGCTTTATGGATGAGGAAAATGGGAGCATAAGTTAAAAGAAAATCTGAAAAACTTGAGGATTTGAATTCAAATTTATGGATTCTAAAAAGGAACACTTCCCTTCTTTACTATCAGAGGTAAAATCAATCTTAGATCCTTCCTCATGTTGAAATTTAGGCATTGCAGAGTGGCAGTACTGCCTTGCCTCCAGAAGGACAGGGATGAGAAAGTAAGATGAATGTAAGAATAGCATAATAATTTTTGCTATATTCATGGGAAACTCATTTCTATGTATGAAATTCTATTCGTTCATCTGATTTATCAATCAGGCTAGTGTTGATTACAATGACTCTATTTCATGGACTGGACTGGCTGTCAATGAAATATATTTTAACATTTAAATCAGATTTCTAGAATGAGAAAATGTTCGTATATTTTCACTATCTATTCCAATGGTTGTACTTCAAAAAAATATACTTGTAATTGATATGGCAGTTGACAAAAATAAATCATAACCACTTTTCTCATAGAAAACTAATGCTATTTAGAAATGAATAGAAAGAGCAAATTACGAAAGCCAGAAAAGCCTCGTTACTGTCTATGTTTTTAAAGAAGTCATACTCTGCTTTTGTACTGATACTAGATTCTGCCAAAAAAAAGTCCTAATGAAAAAGTCTCTCATTTAATGGTGGGCTGCTTATAATTCAGGCAGTGAAGGAGACAGAAATGACCTAGATAACTTGGAAGCAAAACATCATTTCATGTGAATTATCTTATATGTTAGATAACCCAGATAAAACAACACAATCTAGGTCATGTGTGTTCCTGAGGCTCAATATTCACAGCTATGGTACTGCTTTAATTTTCAGATTTTCTGTAGCATCAAGAATTGTGCTTCACACATAGTAGGAGTTCTGTTAACATTTGCTTCAAGACAATACAAATCAGCACTCTGATCCTTTGTATTAGCAAATGTGTTGTCATTTTGCTCTGGTTTTTAGAGACTCACTTTGGAGATTCTGAATCACAAGAATCAATTGAGAATCTTGTATTTTACCTTTGCCCCAAAGGTGTTAAAAGTCATAGAATACAGGGTTTAAATGAAAAGAATTACTGAAATACAACAACAAAACACGTGGCTTTTTATATTGCAGAAAATTCCTAATTATGAAGAGTGAAAAAAATTCTAAAAAACATATTACAAATGCATACTGAAAACAGGAAAATCCATAGTAGAGTCTCCCTCTGGGGTGAATTTTATAAATGTGTGCATAAGTGTATGTCTCTCTGTAGGCGTGTACATGTGTGTGATATGTACTAAAGTATTTATATGAGGAGTTTATTCATATAACTATTATAAACCTTTCCATAGATGGAAACATTTTCACATCTAGTGAAGCTTCAAAACTTGTGAATAAATTTTAAAAACAACCTGAGGATATAAGACAACTAATATTTCTAGATCTCATGTTGGAGGGACTTAATGGGGAATAAGCAAAGAAGTATAGAAAATTTTAACTTTCTCTTAACAACATGCCTTGTGCCTGAACTATGTAAATTAACACGCGCTCATAATCTTGTTGGTATAAAATAAATCAGACTAGACATAAGCACAAGTGGATTGAGGAAAAGCAGGATTTAATAAAAATGTTAAAGACATATAATAACACACACAGGCACTTCTTTTACTACTTGATAAAAGTATTAATGCCACTCCACTGGTAAATATGAAAAATAGTAGTGGATACCATCATTGAATATTTTTTGAAACTATAAATTAGCAAAATACCTCATTACTACTGGAAAATTAAAAGCTGAGCAAAATATCACTGGGTGAGTTTTGTTGCAGGATTTCCATTTCTCATAAGGTAATGAATTCACCCTTGGGTTTTACTATTAAAAATACAAAATAAACCCACGTGTTACAGTTCAGTGTTTTGATTACCACTTGTTCATTAAACCGTGATAATGCAAACAGTTGCTAGAATGAGGGCTGATATTTTAAGACTTTACATGACATGTTCTATATAACATAGTCATATTGTTTTCATTTTATTTTTGGATCATCTCAAAGGGAATTTGAGATATATTCTTCCAATTAGCATAAGGGAAGACTTCTTTAAATAGAATATTAGCCTGTGTCACTAACATTTTCCAAATAATAAACAATAAATATTTCTATAAAGTTAATCAAACAATGCTAAAATAATTCATTTATAATATATGATATACTTGATTAGAAGATATTAGAGGTCAGTTTATATCTCAGAAATTAGAAAGTGGGCCAATTTTTTTTGACACATTGGAATACTGATCAGAAGGAGACCTATTTTAAAGCTGTTTGAAGTTGGCAAAGTAGTGCTTGGATTTTTTGATTTGCCATGTTACAGTCTAAGTGTGATCAAAGATCTGCTATGGACTTGAGAATTGACTATAGTGTATTATTTGAGCAAGACACCTATCAAAATCTTTGAAAACTTTTATCTTTTTAAAATTGAGCTTGCGCTCTCAATTATCATCTAAGTAAGAAAACAATTAGTTCAGTGTTAATTTAGTACAAAAGTAGTTGTCCTGCATCTCCAATTCAAGAGCCAGGTACATTACCTGAGGTTTACTCAACCATCTAAACACAAATACCACTGGTCAGGATTCTCTATAGAAACAGAACTAGTAAAGTATATATATATATATATATATATATATATATATATATATATAATTGTAGGCAGGAAGCAATTTATTAGATTTGTTTACACAGTCAGAGGCTGAATAGTGCCACAATGGCAGTCTGCATGCTGGTGAGCCAGAGAATATAAAAGCTGCTTGGTCCAAGCCGGAAGCCTTAAAACAAGAGGGACCAATGATACAGATTCAGCTCAAAGCTGCAGGTCTGGAAAATCTCTGGAGAGTTCTGGAGTGAGTCCACATTGAAAGGTTGAAGAGGCTGAATCAAGGCTGATGTCCACCGGTGATGACAGTAGCAAAAGACACCCCCACTCAAATGGAAATCAATCTTGTAAGTGCTGCCTGGTTTCTTCCTCTTTCCACTTTTGCTCCTAGGCTCCATGTTATTGGACTGTGCCTCCCACACCCAAGGCAGGTTTCCTCCCCACTCCCTGCTCCCTCCAGTTGCCTGGAACATATGCTTATTATCTCTGGAAATCCCCTTATAGATACACCTAGCCACACCTCTAGAAAGATGTTTTATTAATCTCTCAGGTGTCTCTCAATCCCATCAAGTTTAAAATCAAAATTAACCTTCAGAGATATAAATCATAACTTTTGGCCAAGTACTTAAGACAATGAATATCAGACAACAAAGTGAGGTAGTGGATCAAAATTGTATGATTTCAAAATGGGTTGCCAAGACTAGCTATGACACTTGGACATTTCACTTACGTTAAGAAAATTAGAGTGTCAAGGGCAGGAAAGTAAGGAAAGCAATTGAACAGGAATTTCTTAGAGTTATTGCCATGCAACCATCTCCTTTCATTAAGTGTAAGGTGGACACTAGAGTACTGCAAAGAAAATTCCTAAGAAAGCTGTATAAATTCCTGGACTTTGAGATGCAAAGTGGACTTGGGTCTGATTTTCCATTTCCTCCACTTTTCACTTCTTGTTTTCTACACACCCCAACATAACATACCCCACTCCCTGATATCCAAAGGAAAGTTGCACAACGTTTTGCTGCAGAGCCAGATAGTAAATATTTCAGACTTTACAATCGATGTAATCTCTTGCCCACTTTAATGTAAAGCAACCATACCATATACATAAACTAATGGATATGACTATGTTCCAATGAAACTTCATGCACACAAAAAACCAACAGGCCACAGTTGGCCCATTGACCAGAGTTTGCAAGCAGACATCTATTGCAGCAGAGTTCAGAGAATGTCTGCTGTGTTGTTGTCAGTCTATGTGAGTACAGCTGTTAGGAAAAGACATTTGAGATTTTCTCCATGGTCCAGATTAACACAACACTGTAAAAAGAGGATCAGTCAGGAACTGCTTTCCAAAAAGGACTACTTAGAAGGAGGAAGCAACTCAAACAGGGAGATTATCTTAGGGGAAATTGCCAGAATAAAAAGACATAAGCAGGGCATACAAGTGCTGAATAGAGGACAGTGTGAGTGAGGAAAAATAAAAATGGTTACTACAGGTTCTCACAAGCAGCCAGACCAACAGAGTTAGAAGAGAACAACTAACTATTGGGTTGATACCTATTTGACCTTAAAGTGTTCCTAAGAGTTTCATTGCATTAGAATACCCAAAGAGGGCCTCTAGGAGCTCTGTAGGCAAGGCAAAGAAGATCACCCTTGAGCAGCTATATTTTAAAGGAAGCCTGGAAAACAAAAATAAATGTACCTTTTCATTGCATTACATTAAATATTTACTCAATATACATCAGACGTAGAAACTTCACCTTCTCCCCAAATACTTGAAAAAATAAATAGATACTGAAGCAACTGCCAGGATTATTATTACCCAGTTAGGTAACACTCTCAGGGCTGCACCAATTGTCCAATTTCTACTTTAGTTTTGCACTGGTTCTCAAACTTTAGTGAGCATTAAAATCTAAGTAGCTTCTTTAAATGCAGATTGTTGGACCCAACCCAAGAGGTTCTGGCTGGGTACTGTGTGAGTGAGGCCTGAAATCTTGTAGTCCTAACAGCCTCCCCAGTGATACTAAATCTTCTAATTCATGCTTTCAGAACCCATGGTTTAAGCCAAGCCTAGTATCAGCTGTGACTTGTCATCTCACTAGGACTAGGTACCTTCTAATATTAGTTGGGGACATATAAATATTTAGTTGTTTACATGGGTCATTAGTCACATCTAGTTCAGTTTTCAGAGAACAACTATCATAAGACAATTCATTTATGTTGCTAACACTATTCATCTCTTTTTGTATTTTAGAAAACTTTTCTCAAGGAAGATGAACTTTCTGGCCTTTTCCTTCCTTTGTGCATGTATGACATGAAGGTATTTACCTGCCAATGCCAAGCATTTTACATAATGTCACCAGTCTATCCAGTGCAAAAAAAAAAAAAAAAGAATATTGAAGGGAATTTACTGACACATTGTCTGACATTGTCATGATCCATGAGTGGCAGAAAATAGACACCCAGTGAGTAGGCAGATTTTCATCTGGCAAGAAGATGGCTGTAATGAGCACCAATGTAAGATGACAGATAGTAATAGAAACTAGAAAGTCATTGGGAAAATTAGGTTTCCTTTTTTCACATCTGCACGACAGGGGGAGCTGCCAATCATGGTCTCCAGAGAGAGAGGCTTATCTGGGTTCCCAACCACGTGGAAAGCCATGTTCTCCTCAGTTAAAAAAAAATAAAAATAAAAAGGAAGAAAACCAACATGGAAAAAAAAATAGAACCAGTCTGTTACAGAGCTTTAAACAAATGTGGAGCTGCGAAACAAGCTGTCACAAATTGGCACAGAGAATGCAGAAAATCAATGTGAAAGGAAAGCTGCCTTTCCCAACAAAATAAAGCCAGGAATTAACTCTTCCCATTCCTGCTACAGCACACAAGCCATTTAAACTCCAGAAGGTACATTACTAGGGTATGGGCTAATGCTTTAAATACACAGTCTACTCTCTCCTGTAGCACGAGAGATTGGGTAAGGAATAGGCATGCAGGTGGCAAAGAAGAATCAACTTGGCTTTCTAGATAGATAGAAAGATATATGATGGATAGATAGATAGATAGATCTGGGTATGTATGCGCACATACATATATAAACGTATACATACCCAAGTGCATGTATATACATATGGTATATATATTTACATATACAAACATATACTGTAATGGCATATGAAACTGAGAACAGATATTTGAAACCCCTCCCCAATGATACCTTTCACCTAGCTGAGTAGGAATGACACAGAAATAGAAAAGAATATTACAAGTCTTAATATTTATAATGAGAATCATATGAATTCACTACCACTTTAGAGAATATTGGAAAATATAGCAATTCAAATTTCCCATATGCTTAGCTTTTCAACACTACCTCTGCTCTGCATAATATGTAAGTAATAATGAGTAAAACAACTACAAAAGTCTTGGAAAGAGCCTACTATAAAAGACCAGAATTTTGATATACTTCACTAATTAATGCCACAATAATCGTGTTCTGAATCAGTATATAAAACAGGTGCAACAAAGATAAGCTATAATTCTACCAGCAGAATTCAGAAGCATTAAGAGCTACAGTGAAATTATACAGTCATTCATTATAGTATCATTATGTCAACTACATTTACAAAAATAAAGTTTATTTGAAAATTAATCAGTATGCATACATGTGAGCACGATGGCAGTCAAGATAATTTCCTCTACAACAACAAAGGACCTCGGAATCTCGATGGCACAGTGGATCCACTGTTAGTCAGCTGGAGAACTCTGTTAATCATGGTTATTCAGGGGCTCACACTGAAGGAAGCTGTGCCTAAACATGTGTCTCCATGCACATTAAGACAGAAGATAGGGGACACAGTAAATCACACAGTATTAGTTATCCAGCTTTCTCTCCAGACATGAGTTACTTCTTACAGTTTCATTAACCAGCGTAAGTACTGAAAATTTATGCCCACCCTAAATAAGCTGAAAAATAAAACTGTATTCTGCTCCAAGAAAAAAGAAAGCTAGAAACACCTGGAAAGCAATAAAAACGTCAATCACAATCACCTTCATTTCTTGCCTGGACCATTGCAATAATATCTTAGCTGACCAATCTAGTCTACCTGCTTTCCACATACGTCTGTCTCTAACCTATTCATGCAGCACCCAAAGCATGAAAAGTTTTTCTCTCTGACCTAAGTCTAGTGGTCATGTAAGTGTCTTGTCTTCATAGTGTTCAGTGGAACCACGGCTTACAAGGATTCACATGCACCTAACCCTTACCTCCCACTAGAACCTCATCCTTATACCCACTTTTTGACCCATTCAAAGCATGTTCATTACCAACCTCACTCTTAGCCATGTTGCTCTTCCTACATTTTCTTTATACTATGTGCTGCTCTCTCTGCATCCACTGCTCATTCCTTCCGAGTTTCCACTGTTCATTCACTGCTCCTTATATTTCTCTTTCAAACCATGTTTTTCTTCCTTCCTAGCAGCTATAATGCTTTTAATGATAAATTCATAATTTTATAATTATTCATGTATTTATGAAATATCTTTCTTTGTCTGTAAATTCAGCAGGCAGGGAATAATGTGGGATTTTCTACCATCAACCTTCCACAGAATACCCTCTTTTAGGACACAACCTTCCATAGAATAGCCTCAGTACCACAGGAATAAGTAAACTCAGCACAGTTCTACTTTTAATGTCTAATGAAGATCAACAAACCAGTTAAAGTCAGTGTGGCAGCAAGCCACTAATCTGAGATTTGAAGTGAAAATTCAACTGTTAGAATTAAACATGCCATTTTTTCCCTTGCCCTTACTTCACAGTTTAAAAACAGTGTCCACATCCATTATGTTAGATGACCCTTCAAATCCAAAGTAGGTTGGTCTGGTTATGTGGTCACTGTTTACAATGAAAAAGTGGAAGCTGAGAGAAATGAAGAGACTAGGTTGATTCCCTGTTGCAGGAAAGCGGTAATGCCAGAGTCTGAATCAGAGACTTCTGACTGTGCATCTGTTTCTCATTCCTCCTGCTGTCCTATTTCTTGATTCAACAAGGTCAGTCTTAGAATAATTCATGTGGGGATAGTGTTAATGAAAGAAAAATTATTAACACAACACCTGGGCCAGATTCCGAGTAGATATATTCAAAGGATGACCTTCAGTTTCACTATTCATTTCAGAATTTCTGTTCAAAGGAATTGGTCTGCTTAAAGAAATTCATCAAGGACTCAGTTTCATAAATATAACTCTTCCCAATATCTCTAAGGATCTTTCAGTCTCCACCATTAGCTCATGGCAAAGCAAGTTTCAAAGAAGCATTTATGAACACTTGTGGTCCATATTAAACTATGACCACGTTTATCCATGAGGTGTGTTCTGAGCACCTAGTGTAAATGAGCTGCTATGCATTACACAGCATGTCCAGTTAGCGGTCAATGGAGTCAGGAGGTCTCTCATTAAGTGGGAGTATAGAGTAAATCTGGGTAGACTCTCATAGGGAGAGACGGATAGAGGAAATTAGCAGCAACTGAGGAAATTCAGGCTGCTTATAAAGGCACCCACCACTTTGGAACAAAAACAGGAAACACAAAAGAAGGTCGTGGGGGATGAGAACACAAAAACTGTGTACATATCACAATTGTTCCTTGAATGCCACTAATCAACTCCATCTGGTTTGAAAAGAACATTTCCTATAGTCTGTTTGAGTTCTTTTGAACATCCAAGCTTGAAGATTGACTTTTCTGTCATTGTGACAATGATCTCTATCTCCAGCCCCCAAGCCCACTCTTTTCTAACAGATGTGGAAGATAAACACTCAACTTTCTCCCTCTCTCCTGCATTCCAACGCCAACCTTACCCTTTCTTTGACACATCACTATTTCCAGTTCCTGCCACAAGGGGTCCCCAGTGTACACTTCTTGCTCTTAGTATTAGGTTGGCCTGGACTCTAACAAGTAAATGCACTGGGCAGACAGATACATCATGCACAGGAAAGGGTTCAAAATAATCGGATTGACTCCAGATCTGTGCAAATTCACATAAAAGAGCTACATAAAATATTAAATATGTGTAGCCACTTGCTTCAGAGACAAATGATTAAGACTCATTAGTCATTACAAAAGAATTTTTCAAAATACTTTATGAGATTAGATAACGAATACCCCAAGAGGTGCCATAGAGACAGTGGACATTCTGAGGTAGTCTGTATGCTAAAGTCTAATTTTAATTAGCTCCTTGTTCCAGCAATAGCCAAGACCTTTAGAAGAAAACTAACTTTTCCTAAATAAGGAAAAGATCAAATCACTTCTGAACCTAAAACCTTCATGATCAATATAAAGCAGTACAGTGAAGAGAATTTTTACCAGCCTGCCTAAGCATGACATATCTCTTTAGTTCTTATGAGTCTTCTCATGTTCCTTATATGATGATTTTCACCTTTGACAGTCAGTCATTTATTTCTTATGCCTTGTTCACAGAGTAAGTTTTCAACTACCTTGTGACTCATTTCATCTGCTCTAACAGGCAACCTCAAAAGGAGCTAGGCTGATGAGAAGGCAAGTACAGCATGCCACCCTCAGATACTAACTTCCTGTAGTTTTTGGACAAGTTTTACATGACTACCTTGTATAGAAAACTCTTGTAACCCACACTTACCAACATTTATTTTTCTCTCTGGCATTTACTGCCCCTCATACACACACACACAGATATGAACATGTGTTTTTATCTACTTTATCCACTAGAATGAAACTTTTAAAGAGAATAAAGTCTTTGCCTACCGATACATTGCCTGTGTCTTAAACACTATGTCCCAAACATTGTATGTTTTCAAAAATTATTCATTTGGTGGATAAATAGTCCTCCATGTTGCTTTCTTTCAGCATAGTTGAGACAAAAATACAGAGAATAACAGAACTACATCATACTGCCTAAAATAGATCCAGTCTGTAACAAACCACCAAGACTGAAAATACAATGGTACTTACGGTTTACACAGACATTCAACACTACTTGCATTACATATCTACGGTTAAAATAGAATTTGGATTCTGTACCAAATGGTAGATATTCCATGGTACTAACTTTTTTAAAAAGTCTAAATTGAGGATTGAAAAAATAAAAACCCTACTGTTTGAACAGGGGTTAAGCCATGAAAATATTCAAAGTAAATTAATAAAGGAAAAGATAAAGATTGGTAATGAAAGGAAAGCAATAATGCAAAGTGTATTTTAAAAGCTTAGTCTAAAATTAAAATCTGCTTTAGTTTTTGTGATTAATAAATAATGTGTTCTATATATTATCTGACCTTAAAAATGAGAAAATTAATGGAGTGGCTAGAAATGCTAGCTGTGCTGCTCAATAGTGTGTATCCTTGGGCAATTACTAAACATTTCTAACATCAGAACTCTGATCAGATAAAAGGAAAAATGAGGAAGGTTCTAATACAGCCCTAATTTATAGTATAGACCCAATATAGGCTCAAAGAACTGGTGGCAAAACTCTTGCTGGGTCATGTTTCATGTGGTAGAGAAATCCTCTTTGAAAACTACAGATACAAAGTCATTCTTGTAAGTGGCAGAAATTGTCACACTATTGAGCCCTTTAATCCCACAGTTCTCACTAGAGCCCCTCCTGCCTGTATAAGGGCTTACACACAACTCCAAGGTTTGTAGGTTTGTTGATTTCCTTTCCAAAGGAAAGGAAAGTACCAGATTCTTTCTTTACACTTCACATAAATACACAGTACCATCACTTCTTAAAATGGAAGATTATTACCACGGGATAGTTATTACAGTGTGGAGGAAGGAATTCAGATTTAGATTCAGAAAACCTGTAGCTTGAACCTTAACTTCATCATTAAATAATATGGCCTCAAGGCAATTATCTTCTCTCAGTGAAGCTGTTCCTTCACCCCATAAAATGGAAATAACAAAAATAGCATCCTCGAGGTTACTGAAAATACAACAGAAAACTATATACAAAGTGCATTGCAATTGGTTAAAGGTTTTACAGATGTCAGTCTTTTTACTCCAGTGATCTTGAAGTTGTCTTTTGTGATAAGACTTATACCCCTTTACAGTTTAGCAAGTACTCTTTCATGTACATTAGCTTATTCAAACTGATACAGTCTGAGTTCTCAGGATTAGTTCTAATTCTTTGAGGAATGGCTGATTTTTTACTACCAAATAAAGCCTCAAAAGCACTTTAGAGTATATTCATTTTTACTTCCATCCTTTGTCCACATGTACTAATTAAGCATTGTTTTGTTTTGAACCAGGAATTGAACTCAAAACATACTGGCCAAACAGGTGCTGTGCGACTGAGCTATATCCCCAGCTCTTAATTGAGCATTCTCAGAAAAACTGCATCAAGCTAAGAATTCCAGAGAATATAAAAAGATGAAGATATGGTCCCTGTCATTTTAGACATACATATTCATTCATTTAGTAAATAAATATGTGTTGAGAACTTATAAAGACAGACAGAGAGAGAGACAAGAGAGAGAGAGAATTGTGACCATAGCACTATACATAGTATTATCCACAGAGTTACCAGTAGCTACCTAAGATTAAGAATGACACCAGTCTTGAGAAACTCATCACCAGTATTTTTATAATGCTTAGAAATCTTAGAGATATATTCTTAAGAAATTCTCCTTGAAAAGAAGAAGAGAAGAAAGAAAAAAAATTACATGGAGCTGGAAACGGTGGTACATGATTGTAGTCCCAACTACTTGTGAGGCTGTGGCCAGAGCACCTGTAAGCTAACAAGTTTGAAACCAATCTGGGCAACATGAAAGAAGAAAAGAAAGGGCAAGGAAAGGAAAGGGGAAGAGAAGGGAAGGGAGGGGAGGGGAAGGAAGGAAGAGAGAGGGAAGAAAAGGGAAGGGAAGGGAAGGGAAAGGAAGGGGAAGAGACGGGAGGGGAGGGGAGGGGGCGAGGAGAGGGAGGAAGGAAAGAAGGGATAAAAATTCCTCTTGTCACTAACTTTACGAAGGCATTTATGGTTCCTGGGAATTGGTTATTGCACAGCGGAGTTGCTTTAATGATGCTGAACTGATGTTCAGAGTATGTGAGGCTCCCATCCTACACATACATTCAGTTCACCACCAAGGGCCTTTTCCAATCAACTGAGAGGAAAAGTCAATAGTTATTCAGCTCGGTAGAAGAGAAGAGATTAAAGATTATTTGCCTTGCTCTTAACCAAGTTTTCCTGCCAAACTGGTAGACATATCCATTTTATCATGTTCTGTCTATACACATTTTCAGAGATATTATCTTTCAGTGACAATGAGATTACATGAAAACCTGATAAGAACAATATTTAAAACCCCAAACAGTGATTAATACATGGCTCAGCCTCACTCTACATCATCAGTATTTTTAATGATAAGTAGATGGCTTGTAAAACTTTTTATTTTAAAGCAACCTTGGTGCCTTAAAAACTGAATTTAATATTAAAGCCCATTAGGCCCACACAGTAAATAACAGATGATAACTTCTGGGGAAGCATTTTCCTTCTTGTAGCCTCTTCCCAGGCAAACACACATATTCTCATAACAATGCGAGTAGGAGCAACTTTCCTGAGCAATACAAGCCTTACTCATGGAGCAGCTGCTTTCTTTAGAGGTGGACATATACATTCCTAAAAATTTAGAATTGGGCTTAAGAGTTGATTCATTCTCTCTGGGTGGCTGGACACATATAAATAAACTTGAGAACATACAGTGGTCACATTTCCTATTGTGAGACTGGGAAGCAGAAAAAAAAATTGTTCTGTAATGACAGAGTGACATAATGTAGCTGAGAAAAGTAGAGAATAAATAGGGGAAAATATGCGATTCCATTTATTCCACTTTTTGCCAGTAATAGAGGAGTAACATTCTAAATAAGAACACAGAGCTGTATTCATAAGAAGTGGAAATGGATGTGAAGAAAATAATAACAAATCTCCATGGTGTGACCCCTCACAAATTACTGAAGACTATTTAAAACTAAATATGGGGGGAAAAAAAACTAAATATGGAAAAATAAACAAAAAATACTTATGTCTGATTCTTATAATATTTCTGCTATCAACAATTCATGGTCAGAAGGCAGTAATTCTATCTTCTCTGAAGCCAACAGTACTTACAAGTAAATGGAAATATTTTTCTGAATTTGTGTACCTTATATTTTATTGAAAGGTTATAGCCTCAACCAACATTTCCCTTTAGTGACAGCTATAATCAAAGCAAATAGTTTTAAGCTCATATATTATTATCTTAAAATGAACTGAAAAGGAAATCATGATTCATGAGTTGCTGATTGTTTATTTCCAGTTGCAAATATTATTCCTGTTAGCCAAAATACAAAACTATAACACTCCACTTAACTCAATGTCACACTTCCAACAGAGAGTCCAGAAGGGAAAGAGCTTCTCAACAGACGAAACAGCTATCACAGAATGTACGCACTTTGTTCCATGAACAGTGTCATCCTACAATTACAGAATCTCTTATTTAACCTGTCACTGTACAGTTCATTGTCCACTTTTCTATTCTAAAACCTGAAGGAATAATGTGATCGTCACTTAAGAAAACAAAAAACTAGAAGCCAGAAGAAACTAAAAATTGGCCACAGTTACCACAAAAGACCATTAATTTAGTAGCATTAATATTCTTTATACTAAACAAACAATACTGTAAAAAATGATGTCTACAGAATTACAGTCACTACTGTTCACTTCTTTTGGTGCTGAGGATCAAATCCAGGACCCTGGGCATGCTAGTAGCACTCTACACAGAAATATAGAGCCAGACACCAAAACTATTGAATGTTTGTAAAACTCACCAGAATACATTCCATATATTTTTATTAAAATGGTAGCAAAGTAGGTAGCATATTGGGAGGGTTTATATTCAAAAGGGAATTTTATTGTAGAGTTGCTTGAAAAACGTACTTACCTTGAAAAGTTCACTGTGAGAATTCACGTATTTTGGCAGGAATGCACTGAGTGTCACCGTTGCCAACGGATGTTTGGAGAAAATGGAGAAAAAATTTCAAGCATCAACTGACCCATCTCCATTTTCGCCTCCTCTTTAGCCTCTTTAGTCTCCATTTCTGCCTCCTCATCTACATTTTACCCTTACAAGAATCCCCAAAGAAGGCCTGAAATTTGTCTTTATTTTACAAGGAAATGATGGGCAACCCACTTTGCAAAATAATAATAATAATAATAATAATTGAATAGATTAAAAAATGAGCCTCATGAGTTTTCTGATCCGCATGAGATTGTATGAAACCCTAGAGAAGGTATGAAATGAATGAAGTCTCCATTATAAACCCTCTCCCCCTTCAATGGCTTCTGCTCATCTTGAAAATCAAACTCAGCTTTCCTTTGAAAAATGAGTGCTGTTTATCTCACCACACAAAATCTAATATTTCACTGGGAGAAATCATGTTTTTATGACTGTCAATTCACAGCTACCACCCTTACTCACTTGGTTTTCCTAATCAAAGAGATGCCATTTTTCACGAATACAGTTTTACATGTGTACTATAATTTTGTTTCTCAACTAAAGTGCTTCAAACCCATTAGAATCCCCAGGCTCAGATGGTCATGAAGGAGGATGACATAACTGAAACCAAGGATGAGCAAGATGAACCTGTGCCTGGTCACAATGATGCCTTTAAAACTCCAATGTAGGACTCTCATTCAACCCTATAATGAAAAACTACTAGCTGTCATTTGCTTTGCAAGCATGGGTCCTGGAGCCTTGTGGGTTATGTTTAAAAAAAAAAAATCAGAGGAAAAACCACAGTTTTAGGAAAGCAATATTTTTGGCTGCTGTAATCATTCTAATTACTTTAGAATGTTTCTTTTCTTTTCTTTCTTTTTTTTCTCCCTTCACCCTCTAGGGCCTTTTTGCCTTCAAGTCAGCTACAGAAACAAAGCAATTTAACACAGTAAAAAGCTTATTAACACATGATGCAGTTCAGTGGCATGAGAAAATGCTGGGAAGAAAACAAGTAATCCATCCTCTGAAAAAAAATCTGAATATTTCAAATAAAGAAACTGAGCTGAGGAGTGAATACTTCAATAAAATGTGAAAACAAAGGTCAAAATAGGAGATCTGGATACAAAGAAGTCTCTGTTCTATGCCATGAAAGATTCCAACTTAATTCCTCAATTTGACCAGCAAGTATAATTTACAGGTAATGTGCCAAATTTCTAAATTCTTATTTACCATTTAAAAGAGATCCCAAGTTCTCTTCAACTATGGTTTCTTTTGCTTCTTTGCGGTTTACCTGTGAGACATCAGGGAAGGTGAAATGGCCCCATTTATCAGCGGCAAGTGAATGTGAGGGCTTCTGCTTTGTTGCAGAAGTAAGAGGGAGGAAGAGTGGGGACAGAAGCAATGTACCAAAGCTATTTTCTCAGAGGGTAAGAAGAAAAAACAACCTGAAACTCCTACCAGCAGACTTGCAGTGTTTGAATAGGAAAGAAATAAAGTATGGAATACGTGTGAATACACACAAGATGGGTAAAGCAAAGTGAGAATTTAATGATGACTTATTGCCTCAGTTTTATTTTCTTAATCCAAGCAGAATACACCTTGAATAATTCAATGTGCTTCCAAAAAGGAGCATAAGCATATCCTGAAGTAAAAGACATGAACATCAAGGACCTTGCAGTGGATCTGGAGATGCTTTGAATATAGGCTTTTTCTTCTCCAGAGCAAACACCCATTCACCTACCTGTCTCCTGAACATCTACAATATGTTGGAGGTGAGGCTAGCTGCTGGATATGTAGCTAAATATGTAAATAAAATAGACTTTCAGTTTATGAAAGAAAGAATAGCTACAAATTCATTCAATGACCATTTACTTAATACAATTTACATGTGCATTCAGCAACTAAATATAGTAAGCTTGACAAGAGAAATCTAAATATGATATCAGAGGAAAGGATCATAGGATCCAGTGAACTTCTTATAAGTCGTAATGTCTGAGCTGGGTTCTAAAGATTAATTCTAGGTCACATTCCAGGCAGAGGAAACCAAACCAGTCCTTGCAATTGCATGTATGCTTTAATCTGGCAGATTGTAGAGGTATTGGGCTTGCATATGTGAAAAATAATAAAGTAAATATGTATACTATTTTTATGATACAGTACATGTAAGTGTTGGAAATACCTGGATGGCTGATTTATTAATACACACTTTGCTTAATTTCAATGCAACTTCCTGGGTATGTATTTTAAGGCAGGGATAGAAATTTAAATGTACAATGCCTTATTTATCCTAGTTAAAATTCTCAATATCAGACATCAAACAACAGAAAAAGGCATGTGTCATCGTACTGTGTGCATTTGTAGGGACTGTCTTTGTGTAGCCTTAGTTTAAAGAAAGAGTGAAGCTGGGAGCTGTGGTGCCCACCTGCAATTCCCGCACTTTGGGAAGTTGAGGCAGGAGGATTCCCAGTTCAAGCTCAGCCTGGACAACATAGTGAGATCATATCTAAAGATTAAAATTAAAAAGGACTGGATATGTAGCTCAGTGTGACAGCCCTGGCTTTAATCCTCAGAGAAACAAAGACAAAGACAAAGACAGGGACAGAGAGATAGAGGGAAAAGGAGGAAGAAGAAATAGAAGAAATGCAGGAAGAAGACAAAAGAATGAAAAATTTGAATGTCCACATTGATGTTTTCTAACAATGCCATTCAAAGAAATCTAACTGAAAATTTTGATGGCATTATTGAAAGTAAAATAACAACTGCTTGGTGGTGCAGCATGCTCCAAACCCACATGATAAATGTCTCGTCTCTTATCTACCATTATGATGTCTATAAACATAGCCCACAAAAATATCTTCCAAAGCCTCCCTCAGCAATGTAGTCTATTCTTTCATAACCCTTATGGTTAGAAAGCTTATTTATAGAACACCTAAATACATCTTATTACAATTCTAACTCCACCTTAGTTATGTCCTTTCTCTTACACAACATGAACTATCTCTTTGTAAGTGATCCAATCCTCATCCGAAGTCCAAGTCAATGTGTAAACAGAGCATAAATAGCGAAAGAGCCTCCTTCCTGTAACTTTTTTGTTGTTAGTGGAAACATCTGAAGAGTTTGTCCACAGAGCAGCCATAAAAATGGAAAAACATAAAGAGCAGGAGACAAGGGAGAGTGCTTAGCCCTGAAAGTCATGTAGCTGTCTTGACTATTTCATGATAACCAGAATCTTCTATGGAACACTAAATAGTAATGGTAGAAAGTTCATCTGGAAATACCCAAAGGTCAATATTCTGGTATGCATCCCTCTTTCAATGGGTGATAAATGAATATTTACTCTGAAGCCAGAGTATCTAAAGGAAGCTTACAATTAATATAGCAAAATTCCATTTCATGATGCTTGCATTTTCTCCCATGACAAGTGTTAGCATAAGATCAATGCATTGTACAAAGTCATTTAAAACAAAGCAATCACCTGCCTATGTGCAGTAAAATGGAGAGAAAAGAGCAAATAATACATGGGCCCAGCTCGGCCTGTGCCTGGCATACTACCTGTTTACTTTAATAATTTTAAAACACAAGTCTGTTCTACCGCCTTGATCAGAGCTATTCCTAATGAAGTTAGTCTTTTATTGGTGACACGTGTGAAATGATTTTAATGCACCTAAAACATCTTAGTTAAACTCTATGAGAAAGTAACAAAGGCATAGAAATGACACATCAGTGAAGTTGGACTCAAAAAATTAAGATTGACTTCCTGTACACATCTGAAACTAAGAAATTATTTCTCTAACTTTATGATTGAAGTAATAACTGCATGACTAGGTAGATACAAAATTTCAGTAGACTAAGAACATAAAATTTTCAAATTTAGCATGTTTATAAAAAATAAGATACAGTTACATCTTCTAAAGCACTTACAAAGATGTGACAAAGGAATGAACTGGATCTGAGGCATTTTTTATTTGACGATATATACTGATTTACTCATATATATAAAAAAGTCTTGTTTCACATTTGTGTCAAGAAATTCTTCAGCCTTAAATCCTTCTATTCCTTTTCACTTCATATTTTTCCTACACCTCTAAACTACCTCCCCAACCTGGTCTTATAGTTAGCAGTGTTCCTTCTTCACCTGGGGAAGAAGAGAGACACTGAAGAAAGAAGAAAGACTGCATCCTTTGAAATTCATGGAAGCATCTTTAAAACCCCAAGTCAAACATGAGGACCTGGATAAATTATATGTTTAAATTACTTTTTAAAAATTTTTTT
>RJWM01016568.1:0-45141 GCA_004363535.1 Dasyprocta punctata
GCAAATTTGACAGTGACATCAAAGAGCGAGAAGTTAGTTGTCTTTGAGTAATGACACTGCTCATTTATTTAAATGTCAAATCTAAACAGCATCAACTTTCAGGGAGTATTCCTGTAAAGAATGAATTTCAGATAAACTGGAGAGAATTTCAATATTATTCAGTCCTAAAGAAAACAGCTTTCAGTATCTTGAGAGCAGAGTGCTTTGAGTAAATCTTTTTAATCTGAATGAAATTGGCCATTTCAGCACTAGGGGTTGAGGACAGCGCCCTCTCCCTCACATTTACTGTCCTGGCAACTAAATCTCCCCAGATTAGCAAATTTGTGCGTCTGACCTGAGCACTTGGGAAAAGAAGACTGTATCCCTTGGCCTGTAAAAAGAAGAGAGAGAGAGGGAGGGAGAAAGAAAATGAAAAGGAAATAACATCAAAGAAAAGAATGTCTTATTACAAATAAGATATTTCTGCAAAAATAAAAAAGGTTACTCTCCTTTTTACTGAAGAGTAACAATATTTCTCCCTAGGCAGATTACTGGTGGAGAGAATGACAGTGACTTTAACCCCTCATGGTTCTGTATTGACCGCAGATATGAATTCAGCGTAGAACAGGGGCCAGGGCAACGGGCTTACAAACAACTAGGAGCAAAGAATCCATCCTCCATACGTGCCGAGAGAGGAAAAACAACGGAGAATTCTGGATATGAGGTCAGAAGAAATGGAATAGAATCTCAACCATGTCCTTTAAAAGCCACTACGCCTTTTTGCCTTGTTTTCCTACCATCTAATGTGATTCAGCTTGAGGTTTAAGTGAAAGTGTATGTGACAGGTGCTGACACTCAGGTACTTGATATATGTTCAGTTTTGATTGTTCACTTATCCGCAAGCATTCGCATAGCGCAGTAAACATTGCTATGCTAGTAGCCATGTGTCTTAATTGTTGTAATTCTAAATATGGATGACAAGAAGGGAAGCAAGGAAAGCATTTTTATTAACTGACATCCTTAAAACAAGAGCCCTAACCAGATACATTTCAACTTTTTGTGCACATAGTCTACATTCTTAGAAGATTCTCTTTATTTTTACCTTCAAAAAATCAACAAGAGTCAAATACTGTGAAATAATACAGGGAGAGCAAGCCAGAGTTCTCACGGAATCGTAGCCTACCGAGTCCCTGGAGAACCCCTCCCAGTCACAGGCCCCCGGCTAACCCGCCTGCCGGCCCGCACGCGGGCACTCCCCGCCACAGCTTCCTTCCCGGCCTCCGGTGCGGTCTCAGCCTTTGCTTTTGACCTCCGAGCCCCCGCCTCTCACCGCGCTCACCTTCCCCACCCCGTTGGTGACCCGAGACCCACAGATCTTCCCCCAGCCTCGCCTGTGGCTCCCCGACCGCCTCCGCACTGCCCTCTGCCTGCAGCCGCCTCAGCCTCGTCCTCCTCATTCACCGCGCTGCGGGCGCCTTCATTCACAACCTGAGTCACTGCCTGCTCGCGCGGTGCAGCCTGGAAGCCGATCCCGCCCCGCTCCGCTCGACCCCAGGCCCGCGAGAAGGGGCCGGGCGGGGGCGGGAGGGTCCGGCACGGAGTGCCGTCTCCTCCTCCAGCATGCACAATCGCACAAATGCTCCCGAGCAAAGCACCGCGGCACCCTGCCGCCCCCGAGCTGACCCGGGCGCGGGGAGGAGGCGCTGCGGGCTCCCGTGGGCGCCGGCCCGGAGGGCTCGGCTCAGCGCTCTGCGGACTCTGCCTCCGCGGCCGCGCTCCACGGACCGGACCGGTCCACACCCGTGCACACCCGGTCCACACAGGGTCCACACCCGGTCCACGCTCGGTCCACACCGGGTGCACACCGGGTCCACACAGGGTCCACACCGGGTCCACACTGGGTCCGAGCTCGGTCCACACCGGGTCCACACCTGGTCCACGCTTGGTCTACACCGGGTCCCCACCCGGTCCACGCCCGGTCCACACCGGGTCCACACCGGGTCCACACCGCAGGACCCGCGGGCTCCCCCCACCCGGCCAGCCCAGGTGGAGCAGAGGCGGCGTCCCGTCCCGTCCCGTCCCGTCCCAGGGCTTGGTCCGCCCCGGAGAGCAGAAACTTTCTCCCTCCGAGCCGAGAGCCCCGACACTCACCCAGGACGTTGCCCACGAGCGCCACCACGAACACGAGCACGTAGCCGGCGATCAGCGCCCACTCGTACTGCTTGGGGCGCAGGTACTCGCCCCACAGGTAGCGCAGGAACTCCTCGTCGTCATAGTCGGCGGCGGGCCGCGGGGACGGCGCCGGGCTCGCGTTCGGGCCCGGGCCCCAGGTCCAGTTGCGGCGAGCGGGCAGGGCGCGCTCGGGTGCGGGCCCGGACATCACGGGCTGGGCGCGGCGCGCGGCTCGGTTCGGTCCGCTCAGAGCTGCCGGCCGCGCTCCGCCCGCCCCATGAGCCCGGGCGCGGCGCGAGGCTGCGTGGACCGGACCGCGGGCGGCTCGGGCGGCGAGTGACGTGCGCGGGTCCCGGGCCGGGCCTGCCGGGCTCCGCGGGCTCGCGGCCGGGCTGCGGCGCCGCCGCCGCCACACCGACGCCGACACCGACGCCGACACCCGGAGCGCCCAGCCCGCAGCCCGCGGCCTCCCCCGCGCAGGGCCGCCAGAGCGAGGCTGAGGACGGCGCCGGCGAGGTCGGGAGGCCGAGGGTGCTGGAGCCGCGCGCACCTGCCGCCCTCCCGTCCAGCCTTCTCCCGCATGGCGCCCGCAGCCCCGTGGGAGCGCGCGGCCGCCCGAGGGCCGGGCTGTGGCCGGGGGTCGCCGGGTCCACCTCCCCGCGCACCGCGGGAGCCCCGCCGGCCGCAGACAGCGCCCGCGTCAGTTCAGGCTAACGTTTTAGCATCTGATGTGAAAACACACCGGAACATTTGTTACTTGCCAGATCGGAACCTCCGGAGTCTTTGAGTCTTGTTCTCTCACTGAAAGTGGGGAAGCACAGTGTTTTTAATCGAAGGGTATAATTAGCAGAAAGGTGTATTCACAACAGTCAGTGTCACAGGAAATACAGGAGCAAATCTTGGCGGACATCGAGAGTTACGTAGGTGACCGTAGCTGAGGTGCCCGGCCCAAGAGACCACCAAGCGCACCGCCGGACAGACAGCCTCCTCCGTGGGGTGCCGCAGAGTTCCTCCCGCGGCCCTGCTTACTGGCGGGAGGCCAATGTCATGGCGTCCTCCCGCGAGGCGGGTTCCTCGCTAAGAACGCGTGCGTTGGAATGTTAGCCAGCAGGTAAACCCGTGATCTCGCCGTGGCTAATGACCATGCCAGGCCCTTCACGGCTTCACTGCAGTCCTGGACCTGGGAAGGGCTTGGGATCATTTAGCCTGAACTCAAGCGGAACAGTAGAAGCCTCTTAACAGCGTTGAAGGTCTCCAGATCACCTGGATGTGACCACCACGATCTGTGACCACTGTTACAGGACTACGCTAGAGGTTAGACAGCTCCCTTATATGGACCAAGGTCTTAAGCCATGATTTGTTTTTCTGATTCTTCTACCTCGAACCCCAGCTTTGCATTTTAGTACTGCGCAGAGTATGTCTTCCACATAAAATTCTTCCCGTACTCACAGCAAGCATCACAGCCTCAGCCGCACCGATGTGGGTTCTTGGTTTACCTTCAGACTGTTATCACCATCTTGGAGCGTATGTCACTGCAAGGAAACACGGTAATCTGGTTTGACTCTTGGCAGAACGCAAAGCGCACAGTTCTTTGAATGCAGACAATGCGCCTACCTAATTATGTTTTTCGGAGCCACAAAACAAGGACGGTTAACATTGGGCTTCTGGTAAACCGTCGCCACTCCCAGCCCCAATCATAATTTTCACATTTGTTTTGCAATTAAAATTTCTAAAAATTCTATCCTATGCATTGTATTAAATCCCCTCAAGGGTTGGCTATGATAAGCCCTCTTTTATAGATGAGGCAATTGTTTCAGGAGAAATCAATTGATTTTCCAAATATCAAGTGGTTAATCAGAAACAAATCCCTATCTAGTGATTTTTGATATATCACAAGATACACTTCACTGAATTTTTCCAATCTGTGCTATTTATATTTACTTTTAAGAGAAAGACATAAATGAGCATTTTATTTTTCACCAAATATTTGCTGAATGAGCCTATTTCACTCTGAATGATACAAGTTAAGTAGGTTGTTGTTTTCATGCATTTTACTCTTCAGTGAAAGTGCAGAAAAAAAAATCAACCAACAAACAAATGGGAATTTTAGAAATGGGTAAACGCTGTAATGGAAACCAAACCAGGAAAAGTGATGGGAGATACTCCAAAGGTCACCACAGAGTGATCCAAATGGTCACTCTGGAGAGGTGACATATCAGCAGGAGACCCAAATGATCTATGAATATATTTAATTTTTGTTACTTTGAGAGTTAAGCAGATCTTTTCAAATGCTAAGGGCCTCCCCGGAAGCATTGCCTCTCCCGGCCCATCCTTACCCTTGAACAGGGGGAGCAGTACTTCTCTGTCTTCCCGCAGTTCAGGGACGCAGATCTGCTGACTTTCTGCTGTCCTCTGGTGTCTCCCTTTCACTGATTAATATCTGCATTTTCCTCTGTCATGAACTATTCTTTTAAAAATGGAAAAGCCTTTTGCTGGCTTAGTTTGGATCTACACTTGTTAACACCTGCCGATTCCTGGTCAAGGACGATCCAAATGCGGACTCAGTCTGTTATTTCATACATAGTAAATTCCATAGACTTTTCTTCTGCAGCATTTCACTCTTCTCTTCTTAGACCTCTACTGCAATTCATCATCACTGTTTATTAAAATAGTAAAGGTTTCAACAGAAGTAATCCAAAATGCAGGAATCTTGTCTCACGACTTCCTGGAGGAAGACTGCCTCCAGGATATTAATGGAATGCTTAAAATGTGCTCCTGAGTTTGTATGCATATTTTTAAGGCCTCACTTTTTGCTTATAATTGACATAGAAATTATACAAATTCATAAAGTATGTTGTGATGTTTCAATAGATGCTTAGTGATCAACTCAAGGTAAATAACATATTTATCACTTGCGACAATTATCATTTCCTTGTGGTGATGACATTAAAACTCTCTTTGGGCTGGGTGTGCAGCACAACAGTAGTGCACTTACTTGGCACATGTGAGGCCTAGTTTTAATCCTCAGCACAAAAATCAGTCAATTAATCAGTCTATTTTATCTTCTAGCTTTTTAAAATTCTACAATAAATGATTGTTGTTTATGGTCACTATGCTATGCTAGGGAAATTATTTCCATAATTTTCATAATTTCTTTTCTACTGGAAATCATTCCGTGTGTCTAAATAATATCATGTACACTAACCAGTCTCTCCCCCTCCTTTCCCAGACCCAGAAACCAATATTCTGCTCCCCCTCAACCCCTTCCAGACCTTGGAACCAATATCCTGCTCTCTAGTCCCATGAGATTACATTTTGAGGAAAGAAACAGATGTTACACTGTAGACTTTCTGGTGTTTAGAAGGAAGTCGCTTTCTTCACTTTGTCCCTGTTGCAACAAAATTAAAATCTAGTCTGAGGACTCCCAGCAATGACCACAGGGAAGAGTACTTCCAAAATAAACTCATTAGCTTTACAAGAAGGTGTCTGGCATCTATAGGCTTCTAACACTACATTTTCTTAAAATATTTTTTAGAGTTAACTATTTCTGGAAAAGTTCCAAATTTCAGAGGATCTAGGAACCTATTGAAAGGGAGAAGATTCCAGATAATATGCGTTACTGTGGGGACTCTGCTGAAAATCGGGTAAGCTCATGTCTTAATTACAAATTCTAGAAAACATTTCTGTCTGTATTCCTCCTATTTTTCATTGTATCCTCCTCCCATACCCTTATGTCTTCTCTCAGACAAGATTGTCTCTCTTCCTTCTTGCCTCTTCTCATGCAATATCAGGCCTGATGCTTTCATCTCATGATTTCTTTATTCAAACAATATATGAATGTCCTGAATGTCCCAGCTATGTTGAACATGCACAGACACTGTTGCTGTCTTATTCATATTTGTTGTATTAAAGGCATTGCCTTATACCAAAATTTGGACAAGGATTAAACTGGAAAAGAAAACTACCAGCAGATTTTCTTACTTTAAGGAACATGGTTGCAAAAATCCTTGAACAAAAGACGTATAAACAGAATGAAACAAATTATTACAAATAACATATATCATGACCAAGTTGGTTTCATTTTCAGGATGCAAGTATGGTTCAACATATGTAAATGAATAAACATAAAGTAGCATATGAACAGAAGCACAAAAATCACATGATCATTTCAATAGACTTAGAAAAAACTTTTGATAAAAATCCCAAATCCATTCATGAAGAAAAAAAAACCTGATAAAAAGTGTTAGACCATAATTCAAACTCACTAATGCCATTTTTGACAAAACCACTGCTACTATCATACTAAGTGGGAAAAAATATGAAGCATTTCCTCACTTTCACCACTCCTATTCAAATTTAGGCACAGAAATTAGGTAAAATAAAGAAACAAAGGGAGTATACACAGGAAAGGGAGAAGTGAAACTGTCCATATTCTCAAATGTATAATTTTTTACATAGAACATCCAAAAAGCTCCATAAGGACACCCTTTGAACTAACGAACAAATTCAAGAATGTAGCCTGACACAAGATCAATCACTTTCCTATACATTAAAAATGAGCCCACTGAGAAAGAAATCAGGAAAATAATCCCATTCATGATAACTTCATAAACATTAAGTATCTAGGAATTAACCTAACCGATGTAGTGAAAGACATATTATTCTGCAAAATAGAGGTTGAAGAGGATATTAGAAAATGGAAAGACATTCCCCATACCTGGATAGACAGAGCCAACACTGTCAAAATGGCCATATTACCAAAAGTGCACGAACACGCACACACATGCGCACACGCACATACGTATATTTTGCAATTCCACTAAAAATACCAGCAGCATTCTTCACAGAACTAGAAAGCACAATAGTAACGTTTGGAACCAGAAGTGACACAAAATGCCCAGAGCAGTACCAAGTAACAAGAGCAAAGCAGGAGGCAATGAAATCCCAAATTTCAAATTACATTGCTAAGGTACAGTGATAAAAGTAGCATGATACTGACACGCAAACACACATGTGTGTCAGTGGGACAAAATTGAGGCTGGGGATACAACTAAGCTCCCTGGTTTTCTACAAAGAGGCCAAAAACATGCGCTGGTGAAAAAAATGGCATCTTTTGCAAAAGGTGCTATGAAAACTGGTTATCCGTATGCACAGCGATGAGTCTAGACCCATGTATCTCACTCTGCACTAAAAAGTCAGAATTAATGGAAGCTCTAGATATTAAAATGGAAACACTGAATCTGCTAGAAGACAAAATAGGTAAAACTCTCAAGGACATAGCTAATAGGCAATGACTTTCTGAAGAGAACTCCATTTACACACACACAAAAATAACAAGAATCAACGCATCGAATTATATGAAATAAAGTTTCTGACACCTTCACCAAAAGTTACCTTGCCAATATTTCCAATCATTTCCACATTTCCGATTCATAATCTGCCACTGTATATTGCACCCAGCAGTCAGCCTAGGAGAAACTCCTTGTCATTATTCCATGATCCGCTCATGATGCTGCTGCCCGAGTATAACTTCTAGGAAGCCAGGCTTAAAATAATATGTGAGAGAAATTCAACATGGCTGAGTACAGAAGGAGCCACATTGCAACTACTCAGAGAAAATCTACTAAAAACACAGGCTATTGAAGGAAAGGGAGGGACATACATCCTGATGCCAAAATCAATCTGAAATAACAGACCTGAAGATCAAACAAAATATAAAACAGTGAGCCAGCCCACAGGGCTGCTGGAGGGACTTCTGCCTACGTACAGAGCAGAAGCTGCTATACTAGGAAGTCTTCAAAACTCAACAGACTTTGAGAGTGCAGCTAACTCATGGTACACAGGATAGAAGTGGGATATAAGGCTCCAAGGGGAGAGTGACATGGGACTGAGCAGCCTTGGGTTGTCTCTGCAACAGTGACACTCCAGCCCCATCCTCAAACAAGTGGCATGAGACAAGCAGATGGAAGTGGAACCAAGGACTGGGAGGAGTCAACTGCATATGGAACTGAAAGCAGCCTCAGGCTGTCTCTGTCTGAGCGCACCACAGCTACTAGGAGAAGAAAGATAAAAAGGGTAAGGAGACATGGGTAGGCTGCTGAGAGACATCCAGGAAGGTGCTGGCTGAAGACTGGCCCCAATCCCCACATCTGGAGGCCAAGATCTGCTCTGTACCCAGCACTAATCTTATTGAAGACTTGGCAGGGGCTCTGATTTAGAAACTACTGCAGAACTGTGGATAACAGGAAATTTACATTTTCTTGATTTGTTAATTTGTCCTTGTTCAGACTGGCTTTTGTTGTTGTTGTTGTTGTCATTTAGGTTTTTACTTTTATGCTTTTTATTTAGTTCTGCCTTTTTTCTCTTTCTTCAACTGTCTTTCTTGATCTTTTTAATATTTTCACATGAATGCATGGTGTCACTAGTCTTTCTGATTTACCTCAAGATACTTTTGTTTTCTCTTTCATTCCTTCTCTCCTGTCCTCTTCTCCTGCATCTCAAAGCTTGCATGATTACCCTTTGTCCCCCAGTCTTGCTTCTACTGTCCCTCCTTTTATCTTCTGTTTTGTCCTCTGCCCTCTTAAATTCCTCCCCGACAGACACACAGGGTAAAATCACTCAACTAAGGGGAAACTCATTGAATGCATTTTCCTGGTTTATATTTGATTTTGTTATATAACTGTAGATCTTGGTCCTATGATTAAAGGTAGTAAATTAATGTTTATAGCAGTTTGCAAGTTTCTAGACTGTGCTTGGTGCTATTGTTGTTGCTAATAGTACTACCTTAGCCAGAATGTCATATTTGACATAATCAGTCCTTCTCTCATATATGACAACACTGCAATCATGTAGGATCGCAAACATCACCATAGTCCAGTACCAAGGACCAGGTGCTGAGCAAAATAGATAGCAGCTTCTCATCACTAATGAATTGAGAAAGTAGGATCGTGAGACAGACACAAAGACCAAGAGCCAGCTGTACCTAGAAGAAATCTCTGAAAAGCAGACCTTTCCTAGGGAAGCCTTGATACAAGTGATAAAGCTATCTACAGTAAAAAAAAATTGCAATAATCAACACAGAAAACAAATTAAACTACAAAAAACTAGAAAATGACATGACACAGAAGTAAAATGCAACCCCAGACAACCAGCCTATGCAGGACAAGTCCAGGGGACAATGAAATAAAGGAAATCAGAAGTCATTCACCTGAATTTTCTGAAATGGTAGCAGCAGAATTAAAAACAAAAACTCAGATGAATTACCTTACAGGGAAAATAAGACCAGAAATAACCTCTCAGGTAAAACAGAGATGACAAAATGAAGGCCCTGCTCAGTGAATCTAGAGTAGACCAATTAAAAAATAAAGAAGCATAGGAAAATAATAGAAAACATGAATTGTTAACACAGAAAAGAAATGGAATCCATGAAAGAGATTCAAACAGATATCCAAGAGATTAAAAAGTCCATTGAAAGTATGTACAACCAATTGAACAAATATGAGAATAGAATACCAAATCTAGAAGACAGAATTGCAGTTAGTACTTATAAAAAGAAAGGTTGCTTAAAAATATCAAGGGTCTATGAAAAGTCAATCCAACAGCCACAGTATGATGCAAAGAACAACAGTATAAAATTGATTGAAATCAATGGAAGAGCAGTAGACAGTGAAAATGAAATCTCTTTACAGAAATAACAGGAGACAGTGAAAAAAAAAAACCTGTTCATAGAAGTAATAAGAGAAAACTTTCCAGGTATGGAAAAAGAATTTAACATACAAGTACAAGAGGCATATAGAACTCTAATTAGCCTTGACTAAAATAAACCTACACCAAGAGATATAATACTTAATATCCCAGATATTTAGCACAAGAACAGAATATTAAAAACTATTAGAGAAAAGAAACAAATCACCCATAAAGGAAAACCCATTGGAGTCACAGATTTCTCAGCACAAACCCACAAGTCAAGGAGAACTTGGACTAAAGTTTATTAAGCCCTAAAAGAAAACAGCCTCCAACCCAGATTCATGTGGCCCACAAAATTATCTTTCAGAATCAATAGAGAAATAAGACACTTTCATGACAAAAAACAACTGAATACACTTACGACCTCCAAACCACACTGACAAAATGTTTGGAAGGATATTTTAGAAAGATATCACAAAAACCACAATCCCGAGAAAATCAATAGAAGAATCCACCATCTAAGACAAACAATTAAACAGATGGTAAGACAAGGAACCAAAAACAGAAAAATAATGTGACAAGAGTAAGCCAATCCATAGTAGCTTAACTATCAATGTAAATGGTCTCAATTCACCAATCAAAAGAAATAGACTGTCAGAATGGATCCAGAAACAAGATTCAACAATATGCTGCATACACCAAACACATATAACTCACAAAGAAATTCTTAGATTGAAAGTCAAAAGATAGAATACAATACTTCATGTGATAGGAACCCAGAAAAAAACAGGGGTAGCTATTTGGTTTGCAGACAAAACAAACTTCAAGCCAAGACTGACCAAAAGAGACTAAGGAAGTCACTACATATCAGGAATCCAGCCTAGATTCCCAATCTCCCAAATGAGTGTATGGTGAAGGCTTAAATAAATGAGACAAGTGGTATGATTTTAGGGCTCCAGGAGGATCAAAGCCCTTGCAGAGTTCTTGACTCTGTAGCTATCATGAGGGCTAAGACAAAAAACCTCTCTCAGGCACCCGTACTTATTTTTCATAATAAAGGGAGGATTCTGAGGAAAGCAGGAGAAGGAGCAGGACCTTGGGAGTCATTGCAAGGACTTCTCCAAGTAGTAAATTGTGCCCATTTTAGGAGAACTGTCTTATCTCCATGATGACATTTACAGTGGGAGTGAGACGTTTGCAGGTGTACAACATCTGCAATTGCAGTCTCTATTTAATTGGGTCTCAGCTAGGTGTTGAAGTAGTGAAGACTCCCAAGATGAATAAAACTCACGGAGCGCCCAAAGAATTTGAAATGGGGCGTTTATTGCCTGGCCAGGCGACGCAGTCTCACTTAAAGCCAATCCGGGACTGCGTGCCTCTCAGTGGCCTGGAGGGGCTTATAAAACATTAGAACAAAGAGAGGAGGAGTTTTGCTAGCGTGGGTACAAAAGTAGATTACATTGGTTAGTATTTTAAAGATCTCTTGCATCCATTGGAGGAGTTGACTTTGGGAGGGTCTAAAGCCGGATGGTGGTGGCCGTTCCCTAATATGGATAACAAAGGTTACAGAAAGGCACATTTTACATATTTTTTTGTGTGTGGAGCAGGGTAAGTGTTTATCTTTTGACCCTGCTTTTCAGTCAGCAACCTAAAAGTTGTAACTGTTTGTTTCTTAAATTACTGGGGGAAGGGGGATTTTACAGAAAAACAGAAACCTTAGCAAATCGGGGGGGGGGCAATGGTTAAGGGGGGTTTCTAGTCTAAGATGGCGCATACAAAACAGCAAAATGGCGCTTTGGTCAAATCACAGGCTACAGGTTATAACAGGTGTCATCAGTGGTAACTTTATCTTGCCCTTTGAGGTATCTCTGGCCTCATCAGCCACTATAGGCCTCAGCCAGGACCAGTGATTCATAGAGGTTCATTTACTATGAATCAGCTCCCATCACCAGGCAAGGGGCCTAGGCCTAGGACAGGCTCACAGATAAACAGAAAGCCAATTAGTTAATTTTAAGTCTTGCTCAGAGCTGCTTCATAGTGGTCTCCAACAACTACATACTTGTTAAGTGAAAATTCCAAGAGAAAGAGATAACAATCATAAATATATATGCATCAAATACTAGTGCACTGAACTGTATAAAACAAATGTTAATGGACATAAATGATCAAATAAATACTAACACAGTTGTAATGGGGAATCTTAACACCCCACTGTCACAAATAGACAGATCAACTGGACAAAAAAAGTCAATGAAGAAATATAATTGAACCAATGGATTTAGAAGATATCTATGGAGTGTTCCACCCCACAACATCAGAATACACATTTTTCTGTTTGGGACATTCTCCAAAACAAGACACTTACTGGCTCATAGAATGTGCTTAAGAAAATACAAGGACATTGAAATTATCCCAAGCATATTATCAGATGATGGTGCAATAAAATTGGAAATCAAATTCAAAAGAAATCACAAAAACCTGGAAATTAAATAACTCCCTCCTGAATAACCAATGGGTCACAGATGAAATGAAAAAAAATTTCACATCTATAAGAAAATGATAATGACAATATAACATACTGAAATCTATGGAATGAAGTGAAAGCCATCCTATGAGGAAAATTTATAGCAGTGAACTCCCATATCAGTAAAACAGAGTGAGCACAAATGAACAGCCTAATGTTTAACCTCAATCTTCTAGAAAAAGAGCAAGTCAAGACCAAACCTTTTATGAGGGAGAAAATTATAAAGATCAGAGCAGAAAGTATTGAATCTCAGACTAAGAAAACAACACAAAGAATCAATGAATCCAAGAGTCATTTCTTTGGAAGATTAAATAATATTGACACATGCTTAACCAAACTATTCAAAAAAGAAAAGACTCAAATCCATGCAATTAGGAATAAAAAGGGTGAGATCACAATGAATCCTGAGAAATACAGATGATCATCAATACCTATATTGAGAACTTTCATTCTAATAAGATGGAAAACACAAGAAATGGACAGGTTCCTAGATACACATGAATTACCAAATCTGAAACAAGAAGATACAAAAATTCTAAATAACCCAATATCAGTCAATGAAATTGAAAATGTAAATAAGAATTAAAAAACAAAGGAAAGCCAAGATTCTGATGGATTCACTGCTGACTTCTATAAGAAATTTAGAGTAGATTTAATGCCAACATGCTGCAAACTCTTTAATTAAATTTTAATGGAAGGAACAGTCCCAAAATCATTCCTGGAAGCAAGTATTACCCTGATTCCAAAGCCAGAGAAGGATCCAACTAAAAAAGGGAACTATAGGCCAATCTTCCTAATTAATGCAGATGCAGAAATCCTCAATAAGATACTGGGGAAAAGAATACAGCAAATCATCAAGAAGATTACACACTGTGGCCAATTAGGATTCATTTCAGTGATGCAGGGATGGTTCAAATACGTGAATCAATACATGTAGTAAAGCATATCAACAGAGTGAGTGATAGAAACCACGTGATCATCTCAATAGATGCAGAAAAATGTTTTGACAGTCCAACAACAATTCGTGATAAAAGCCCTACAGAAAATCAGAATAGTTTTTATCTCATTTGATAAGAGCCATCTATGACAAACCAACAGGCATCATCATACTACATGGTTAAAAACTGAAAGCTTTCGCTGTAAAATTAGGAACAAAACAAGGAGGTTCACTCTCACTCTCTTATTCAATATAGTTCTAGAAAAATTAGTCCAAGCAATTAGACAAGAGAAAAAAATAAAAGCAATAAGTAAAGAAAAAGAAGTTAAATTATCATTATTTGCAGATGACATGATATTCAACATAGATGGCCCCAAAAACTCCACTAAAAGATTTCTAGATTTAATAGCCAAACTGAGTCTTGTAGCTGGACACATTAACACTCAAAAATCAATAGCATTCATGTACTCAAATAGCAAACTCACAGAGAGTGAATTATGGAAAAAATACCTTTCACAATAGCATAGAAAAAAGTGAAATAGGAATCAAACTAACAAAGAAAGTAAAAGATCTCTATATTGAAAACTGCAGTACTCTAAAACAGGTGATGGAAGAGAATACTAAAAAATGAAAAACTACTCCTCGCTTTTGAGTAGGAAAAGCCAACACTGTGAAAATGACCATGTTCTCAAGATTGTTACACAAACTTAATGTAATCCCAATGAAAATACTATTAGCATAGCTCACAAAATTAAAGGAAACATTCCTAAAATTCATTTAGAACAAAAAGGGACCTAGAATAGCAAAAATTCTGGGCAACAAAGGCAAGGCAGGGGGCATCACAATTCCTGAGTTTATGCTACAGAACTACTGTAATAAAAGCAGTATGATACTAGTAAAAACAACAACAAAACAGACTTGAGGATCAGTAGAATAGGTTAGAAGATTCAGAAACAACTCCAAACACACACAAAGGTGCCAAACATGTTCACTGGGAGAAAGATAGCCTTTTTAATAAATAATGCTGGTAAAACTGGCTTTTCCTATGCTGAAGACTAACACTAGATGCATATCTATGCACTAAATTAAAATCAAAATGGATCAAAGATCTAAATATTAATACAGAAACACTAAATCTGCTGGAAGAGGAAATAGGTAACACTCTTGGAGACATAGGTGAAGGTGAAGACTTCATGAATAAAATCCCAATCACATGGGAAATATTACAAAGAATCAACAACTGGATTACATCTTAGTAAAAACAAAGGTTTGCACAGCAAAAGAAATCACCAATAAAGTCAAGACACATCCCACAGGATGGGGAAAACGTTTTACCATGATTCCTCAGACAAGGGACAAATACATAGAACATGCGAAGTACTGAAAATAATGAGACCCCCAAACTTAAAGACCCAGTCCGAAAATGAGCGTCTGAGATTAACATACATTTCTCAGATGAAGAAATGCAGATGGAAAATAAATATATGAAAAAGTGTTCAACATCACTGATCATTTGAGAGATGAAAATTAAAACATTGAGATTTCATCTTTCTCCAGAAAGAACGGCTATTATCAATAAATCAGTCATTAAAAAATGGCGGTGGGGCTGAGGGGAACAAGGAATACTCCTCCACTGTTGCTGCCAGTGTAGATTGCTGCAGTCACTGTGGAAATCAGTGTGGAGATTCCGCAAAAAAGCAGGACCAGAGGTCCCATTCAATCTAGTTATTCCCCTTTTTGGAATCTTCCCAAAAGAATTAAAAACGTCATATCACAGCAGTACAGGTGCACCCGTGACTATAACAGTACAGTTTTTAACAGCTAAATCTTGGAAACAGACCAAATGCTCACCAATCAATGAATGGACAAAGGAAGTGTGATGTATACACAACAGAGTGCTACTGAGCCATAAGCAAGGATAAATTTAAGGTTCCTGAAGAAAAATGGATCAACCTTGAGACCACAATGCTGAGTGAAATAAATCAGATGCAGAAGGTTAATTATCACATCGTTTCTCTTACACAACAAACTCAAAATATAATTTAAGGAGCAAAATAAAAGATGAGTGCTATGCAACGGGAAGGTAGACTTTGTGGAGCTGTGAAGGGGAGTCTGAGAATGGCAGAAGGTGAGGATGCAGGCGGGGAAGGGGAAGTAAGTACGGTAAGACGTGATCTGTATACAAACCAATTGGCCAAAATGAATGTAATCGTTACATATTACAAACATATACTAATAAAGATGAAAAAATGGGAGAAATATTGAGGACTAGACAGGCAACTTAATTTAGCAAAGCCAGTGTCCTCAGTTGTTCACCTGGAAGGTCTGAGAGCACAAGAGCTATCTACTCCTCTAAGGTGGGATCCTGGAGACGCCTAGGATCCAAGTAAGGAGCTGCTGAAACAGAGAACTGAGCCTGGAGACCGGTAACCAGGTTACGGGCACTGGGGTAGGAAGACAGTCGGTGCCTGACACAAGTGACGTGTTTTGGAGAGAACAAAAAGACACTGTGTTCACTGAGCGCTTGCATAGACCACGCTCTATGTCAAGTACATTCCATGCATCAACTCAGACATGCTCAGCTCCAGGAGGCAGGTTTACAAGTTCTTACTCCAGTTTTCAGATGAGGAAACTGATACTAAGAGCTTGAGTAATTTCCTTAAAGTCATACGGCTAGAAATTTGCATTCTTTGGATAGACTTGTCAAGTACTAATTCCACTAACAAGCTCTTAGCCACTACCCTATACTGTTTCTCCAACAAAAAGTCAAAGATTTTTCAGTACTATAAGCTACAGGAAACTGTATTAATAGTAATAATGAAAAGTTTTGACTCTCACCAAAGCACACTTTTAAAATTGTATGTATTGTTTATTCTATATTTTAAATAGTGCATAAAATTGTGGGGGAAATTGCTTTACTCCTCAAGATCATATATTCCTTGAAGTGAGTCCACCTCATCCTCTTCCCTCAGGTGTGTAAAGACTCATTTTTCACAATCTTGTACACTCAAGATCATGAATAGTCTTGAATTCATTTTGCACCACCAAAGTATATATCTAGGCTATATATCTAGGGATGGCATCATTGTTTCTTATTTAACCCTATGTTTAACTATTAGGAGAATTGCCAAACCATTCTCTACAGTGATTACTTTGTTTTTCAAACAATGAATGAAGCTTTTGGTTTCTTAACAACTATATCAAAGCTTGATCTTGTCTACTTTTTAAATTTTACCTATCCTGGTAAGTATGAAATGGTATGTCACTGTGGTTCAGTTTAAATTTCCCTAATGACTAAATATAGCAAGCATCTTTTCATGGGCTTCTTGACCATTTTTATATTCACATTAGAGAGATAGCTATTCAAATATTGCCTACATTTTAAAACAAGATTATTTGTCTTTCTGTTGTTGAGTCATATGAGTGTTCTCCATATTCTGAACAATAGATTCTTCTTATAAAATATATAGTTTACAAAGTTTTTTCATTCTGTTTCACACCATAATATCACTTGATGTCAGATCACTTTTACTTTCGATGAGATACATTTTATCAATGTTTTCTTTTGTTGCTTTATTTTGGTGTCACATTTAAAGAATGGTTACCAAATCTAGAATCATAAAGATTTGCACCTATTTCCTTCTAAAAGTTTTATGCTTTTAACATTTTAGATCTTTGATCTGAGTTAATTTTTCATACAAAGTATGAGAAAAGTGTCAGTTATATTTTTCTCATTGCTGAGACAGAATACCTGACACCCAAAATTAGGGAAGGAAAGTTTTATTCCTTACAGTTCTTGGGGGTTTCAATCCATACTCAGCTGGCTACAAGGCAGCATGGCATGGTGGAGCAGCCATTCATGGCAGCTGCAAACTGCAAGGTACGAACCAGTTAGAGAGGGAGGACACACCTTCCTTTCACCCTTACACTTTATGTTGGCTCCACTCCTGGGTGCGTGCAGCACTCACTTTGCCAATCCCAGCACTAGACAGCAAACCAATCATAAATGCCAGACTCAGCTGCGTCCATGCTATGATTACATGAATCTCGGCAGGGAAACAGAAATATAAGCCCTGGCCCCCCAAAGACTCATGTACATCCTTTATATAAAAGACATTTAGTCCATCTCCAAGAGTTGCCAAAGTCCTAACAGTTTCAGCATTGCTGAAAAGTCCAAGTTCCAAATCTCCTCCGAGATCTATGGCAAACTCTTATTTGTAACCTCCTGTACAAATGAAAACAAAGTTAAACACTTCCAACATATAAAGGCACAAGATAAACATTGCTATTTCAAAAGTTACAAACAGGGGAATACAAAGCATTGGAACCAAACCAAGTCCAAAATGCAGAAGGGCAGACATTAAGTCCTGGAGTTCAATGCTCAGCATCTGAAGCATTCTGGATGCAAGCTCCAAAAGGCTTGAGTGACTCCACCCCTCTGGCATTTCCAGGGGTTTTAACCTCCATAGCTTCTCTCTAAGCCCACTCTGCTTGGTTCTCACAGCTTTTCTTGGATGATCCACTTTTATGGCTTTTTCAAAACTTTGGGTTTTCCATTGTACCCTTGATTTCACCCTTAGATCTTTACATATTGTCCTCTGCAGTCGAGGCAGAAACTGCACATTTTCCTTGTACTTAAAACCAGCACCATGTGGATACCACCAAGGTCTGCTGCTAGCTAGAGCAGTAGCCAGGCTTTCCTCTCTCTTGGCTGTAGGGGTCAAGTGCCTGGGTTGCTAAGCTCTCTGAACCTGGTTGTGAGGAACAGATTCTCCATGACGCTGCCATTTTGGACCCTCTCGAGGTCTCCATCGCCACTCAGGAACATGGAGCTCTGTAACTTTCCCCTCTGAGAAAAGTATTTCACTTTTACAGCTTTGAGGCTGCAAAAAGTGGAGGCCCACTGCTTTCCAGGATGCCCCAGGCCATCTTTTTTATTTCTCTGTTCCTTCTCAGCAATCAAGATCTCTTCTCTGTCTTTATAGTCCACAGCTTCCTGAACAAACTCACATTTTAAATCATCCTACTGGGCTCTTTGCTCCTGATTCACAAAGTAAATCTGGCTAAAAGTCCCCAACAATATCCATGCCATTGCCTCAAAATTTGACTGCCTTGAAATTTCTTTTGCCAGATTAAGCAGTCCATCGCCCTTAATCTCAGTTTCAGGCAAAGTCTCTGGACACAAGCAAAATGCAGACAAACTCTGCCAAGCTGTACCACACATCATGTGGAGTCCAACAACCAGTGCAGTGCTTCTTCCAGCAGAAACCTCCTGAGCCTGGTCTTTACTGGCAGATTCTCTGTCTGCCTTCTGGTCTTCTGAGCTCTGACCAGAATCTCTCCTACACAACAGCCTAAGCTGTTCCAGCTCTATGCATCCAGGCAACATCTCCAAACATTTCCAAATTCTTTCCAGAAGACATTTCAAAGGCTCTTGAACCACATGATCAGGTTTAGTCATAGCAATAACCCCACTCCACTGATACCAAATTTGGTCTTGGTTACTTTTCTCTCTTGCTGAGACAGAATACCTGATGCCCAAAATTCAGGAAGGAAAGGTTTATTTCTTACAGTTCTTGGAGGTTTCAGTCCAACTCAGTTGACTCCAATGCAGCATGGCATGGCAGGGCTGCCATTCATGGCCAGTGCAACAGCAAACGAACCTGGAAAGAGGGAGGACATGCCTTCTTTCCACCCTTACACTGTATGTTGGCTCCACCCCTGGGAAGGTGCAGCACTCACTTTGCCAATCCCAGTGCTAGACAACAAACCAATCATGAACACCAGCTCATCTGCACTCATGCCGTGATTACATGAGACTTGGTGGGGACACAGGAGCATAACCTATAACAAAAAGGTTCTAAATTAGTTTCTTTACATATCAAATTGTCCAAAATCTTTTAGTAAAAGGACTATAAAGTTCCCTCTTGATGATCTTGGCACCTGTGCTGAAAATCAAAATCAGCCACAGAAATAGGTATTTATTTCTGTTTTTTCCACTTTTTCCCACTGACTTTATAAACATCTTCAGGTCAGTAGAATTATTTTAATTTTTGTTTGTTTGTTTGTTTGTTTGTTTGTTTTGAGATGGCATTTCACTATGGAATCTATACTGGTCTCAAATTCAAAATTCTCCTGCTTTATCTTCCCAAGTGCAGGGATTAAAGGTGTGTACCAGCATGCCTGGTTGTAATGTTTCTGTGTTTGCATTTTTGACTTATGTTTTGTGATTAGTGTGGAATCAAGGGATATTATTTAATTTGTCTTCTTAATTATTTTAAACAGTTTTACATATTTTTCTATACATAAACATTTTATGTTTTCAGCTTGTTTCCTAAGCTTTTTATTCTTTCTCACTGTATTGTAAAATGGAATTTTCTTAACTTTTATTTCCAGATTGTCATCACTAATGTTAGAAATAGAAGTGTTTTTGTGTATTGAAATTATCTTGCAACACTCTGTAAAACTCATTTATTAACTCAAATAGTTGTATCTCTATGTGCATGCGTGTATAATATTGGGAGTTTTCATGGCATCTGTTAGAGAAAATTTGGCTTTTTTCTTTCTTGCCTGGATGTTTATTCTTATGTCAATCCTACTTGTCTAGAACTTCTTTGTAACATCAAATAGTATTTGTAAAACTTCTTGTCTTGTTCTTAGGGGAAAACTGTCAATTTTTCACCTTGAAGTATGATGTTAATTATGATTTTTAAAGTAGATGTCCTTTGTCATGTTGAAGAAATTTCTTCTCTTCCTGGTTTGTTGAAACTTTTTATTATGAAGAAGTATTGTATTATGCTTTTTAAAAATACAATTGAACGGATATTGTGTCTTTTTTCCTTCTCTTTAGTGTGGTGCATGATTGGTCAGTTTAACCAGCCTTGTATTTTTGGGATAAATTGCATTTGTCAGTCACATATAATCCTTTTAAATGTACTGCTGGATTCATATTGCAAATAATTTTTTGAAGTGTGCCTGTGTGCGCATTTTTTTTTTTGTCTTTGTTTTTTTACCTACAGTCATTAGAGATATTGTGCAGCAGTTTTCTTGTCATATATTTATCTTGTTTGGGTGTAAGAATAACACTGGCCTCTTAATGAAACTCAGATTTTTGTTCTAGCTAAACTATTTAATAGTTTACTATTTAGCAGTTTTACTATTTAATAGGTTTTTGAAGAAGGAATGACAATTTGATAATTTAGTACTTTAGATTCTTCATTCTGGATTAATAATTAATAATTAATCAGATTGTCATGATATTTGAATGAGATTATGTGTGTTTTGCAATCTTTATAGAATTTATATCAAGTTATGAGAAGGACTGGTGTTGGTGATAAGAGTAAAGCAACAAATGACAAGGAGTAGAAAGAGCTCTCCCTAACTCCATTTGTGTTAAAAAACAATAATCATATAATTGTATTCTAATGTTTCTTTCTATGTGCATATATATACACAGCATATGGTACACTTGACATAAATATTAACTATTTGATCTTCACAGAACCATAGTGAAGGTGCCACTCATTATCAATTCTCCTTTTCCAAGTGACAATGGTAACTAGTGTTCAGATGACTAATCCAGGATTATACACTTAGAATTTTCAAAGAACCAGTTAATTCTGTGATACAGTAATATTGTCAAGATTAGTCATTTTTTTCTCATATCCAGGAATTGCTCTCATGTTCATGTAGATAAGATCAGTCAAACCTGGTTCACGTATTATTCAACAACTATATGCTGTTTTAAAACACCTAGTGCACTTAAGTAAAAATGAAATAAGAATGAATTGACCTATTTATCCACTTTGCTAATTAGGTTCTTTAAAAACGTTTTTTAAATACTTGAATGAATTAGCTGTATGATGAGGTCTTACCATCACTCTCACACACTTCTCCCTTGAGTAACATTTGGGCCTTGGGAAATCAGACAAGTGGTTCTAAAATAAGACACCAGATGTATAAGACATTTAATACTGATGGCTGACTATCTTGGCTGAGAGACAAAATCATTATCTATTTATTAAATTGCTGGCAATTTCATGAATTGGGTTTCATTTAGACATTCTTGGCTATTTTATGTGCTTACATAAAGCATTATATAAATGCAAATTTGCCCGTGGAAAGCAGGTATGAATTCATTAATCGATTGTGGTATTTGATCCTTAATATAATGATTAGAGATCAGGTTTTGAAATTAGGTAGATACAAATTCAGAAAAATCAGAGGAAATCCATTATAATTCAGCCATGAAACTATAGATATACTTAATAGGTTTAAACATATAATGTTAGGATTATGTTTTGCATAACTGTAAAAAATTCTATCAGTATTTAGATAGGAATTACACTGAATCTGTAGAGTGTCTAATGCATGAATTTAAGTACTTTCCCATTTATGTGTGTTTTTAAAAGTTTTTCATAAGTGTTTTACAATTTTTAGTGTACAGTACAAGATTTTCATGTCCCTGATTAAGTTTATTCTTAAGTATTTAATTATCTTTGATTTTATTGTAAATGATATTAATTTTAATTTTATTTTCAGATAATTCATTGTTGTATAGAAATGAAACTGGGTTTTGTTTGTTGGTTTTGTATTCTACATGTTTTATGAATATATTTCTTAATTCTAAACATTTTGCAGACAGTCTTTAGGGTTTTCTACATATAAGAAAAAAATTAAGATGTGTTATGTATATGTTCAAACTACCTACAATAAATGTATTCACTCTGTAGCACAAACATATGCTACTAGAAAATAGATAAAAAAAGATAATTAGAACCTCAAGGAAAAAAGATTTTGTCATCTGCAAACAAGGTAATTTTATTTTTTCTTTCAAATTTTGATACTTCCATTTCTTTTTATTGCCTAATTTCTCTATCCAAGACTTCAAACACTCTATTGAATATAAATGGCAATATTGAGCATCCTTGATTTGTTCTTATTATGAAAGAAAAGCTCTGTTCCTCACCTTTTGAGTATGACATTAGGTGGGGGATTTCAACATGTGTCTTTTATTGTGTCAAGGTAAGTTTTTCTGTACTTAATCTGTTGAGAGTTTTTATCATAGGACATACTGATTTTTTTCCAAATGCTTTCTATAAATCTGTTGAAATAATCATGTAATTTTTATCTTTTGTCCCATTAATATTGACTGTCATACTGACTTTGGCAAGTTGAACCATCCTTGTATTGTACTCTAAGCATGAATTCTATTTATCCTTGATTATAGCTCTTGTAACATGCTATTTCGAGCTGTTTGTTATTGTTATTTATTAGTCTCTTTTGTTTCTTGTTTTTCTTGTAATTTTTTATGTTTTGTTTTGTTTTTCCCTCTAATACAGAAAGGATAGGTGTACATGCATAGGCTTATATGTGCCTAGAACTTCTCCTAAAGAGTTTATAAGAATTGATTTTATTATGTGTGATGGTATGAACAGCTACTTGGAAGACAACGAGACACTATGGTAGCCATCGCTGATTTCCTGTCACCATGTTGTGAAATCCAATAATGCTTTTATTCTTAGTTTTAATTAGTTTTAGTCTGTCTTGTATTATTTGATTTAATATGTGTGAAAGTGTGGACTGCTATTTTGAAGAGAACAAGAGACATTACCATTGTTGATTTTCCTATTGTTGATATTCCTATTGTCTTGTTTTGAAGGCCTGTAATGCTTTCATTCTTTTATTTGGTTTGGTTTTATAGTATTATGTTTTGCTTGAATTCATTGTGTGTGAAGCTATGAACAACTATTTTGAAGAAAACAAGAGACATTATGGTAGCCACTGTTGATTTCCTGTTGTCTTGTTTTGAGATCCTGTGTTGCTTGCATCATTTTATTCTGATCTGCTTTGTTCTGTTCTGCCTTGTTTTGTTTCATTCTCTTTAAAATAAAAAAAATGCTATTGAATTCTTAAGCAGAATAATATAAGGACACTGATTATGGAAAATATATTGTCATCAGAAGTAGCTACAACAGTAATAGTAAAAGTAAACTTTTATTTTTCCACTATCTTTTGCCCTAAACTGATATTTTGATTTTATATGCATTGTGTATGTTATCTACAATGTTAATTGTTCCAATTTCTTTCCAATGAAGTATTCAGCATTTACTCAAGACTCAATTAGTAGTTTTGACTTGGAAATATCAGTTTTGTTACACATCTGTACTATTAAAACTAATATTTCCAAGTCTTTTTCAGTATAGTAATGCAAATTTTATAATATGTAATATGGTATTTTTACTATCATATGAATGAGTTACTAAGTTGAAATTATGCTAGTACATTTTTTCAGATTGTACTGTATCCAAAATAGACATATTAGCTTCTTTCTTTTACAAAATATTTAACACATGCCATTTTCATACAATTCTTATAATTATTCACTATTATTCAACCATTTATTTTGTTACTAATTGTTGGGTGTCTACTATGAACCAAACAATTTTATAGGGAACAATGTTTACACAGTCTGTACAACTATTGTTCCATCTGAAATTTAGGTGGGAAAAACAAATATATTAAGAAAAATAAAATTAAGATTCCAACTGAAACAGTAGATGGGAAACAAAATGCCTATCAAGCATAAAAGTGGGAATAATGAAAATAATGTTCATATCAGTGGCTGTTCTTCTGTGGAGATGTAATTTATGTGATGAGCAAAAATGCAGAAGCCTTTTGTTTTAAATAAATCAGGAGGGAGAGCTATGCAATACTGCATAATCCACACCACCACCAAAAAAAAAAAAAAAAAAAAAGTAGCAAAGAAAGGAATGAGTAGTATGCTGGGAATGTAGCTCAAGGGTACAGTGCCTAGTCAAAACCTGAGGCTTTATCTAAGAACAGAGAAAGAAAGAGAGAGAGAGAGAGAGAGCGTGGGAAGGGGGGAGAGAGAGAAGGCTTAGAAGGAGGGAGAGAAGAAAAGACTGAAAGAACACAAAAAAGAAGACTTGGTAAGGTGTGCTATGTCATTGGAAGAAAAAGAAGTTTGCAAGGCTGGTCAGAATCGTTCCAAGATGACTTTATATGAAACAACACAGAGCCACGACACGTAGAATTTTAGATTGTAACATGGAAGCAACATCATAAGAAAGGGGGTTTTGTTTGCTTGCTTATTTTGAAAAGAGATAGCTGATTTTAAAGCAGAAAATGAAATATGTTGTGGAAATATGCTAAAGAAGACAAATTAGGGTTCTATCACAATAGCCTATATATGTCGTCATGCAAGGACAAAAAGTGTATCAGCATTGCAATGATGTAAAGTCTACAACGAGAAGAGTGAGAAGGGTAACAAAGTAGGCTAGTAGTTTTCTTTGTGGAAACAAACAAAAAGGAAGAAAAGGCAGTTTGGAAATTTAGAATACTGGTAAATCTAATCCCATCTGTTTTCCTTTGTGGAAGAGTAGCATGAATGTTAACGGACAAAGATAAATGCTAAGACAATAGTCACAGGTAAGCCTGGTCTGACAAGAGTGTCCCGAGGTTACTAATGCCTGCAAGTGGGCTTTGATGCTGAGTGGTTCATATCACCTGGAAATTGATAGAGAAAATATTGAGCGCAAGACCGGAAGACAGCCTATCTTTGAAAACTACATGGAAGAAAATGATTGAGCAAATGGCATTGATAATGAGCTGAGGAGGGGGAAGTTCAGGAAACAGAGGTGTTATAAACTAATTTTATGGTTATGAAGTAATTTTTATAAGGGAATTGAAAAGAAATGTGTGGTAGTAAATGTCTGTTATGAGTCAGTTTTTCCAAACTGATACATGACTAATACGTGAGCACAGAACCATTGTGAAGGGCCTAAGAATTGCCCAAAACCAACACAAAAGCTAAATGTGAGACAAATGCTGGTAACAATTGACTTAGCACTGCATGAGATTCAGCTTTATTCCAGGTCTCTAAACAGCTGTTGCGAGGCTGGTGGGCAAGAAAAGCCCAACTCTAGGCGACCTGATTTCCCAGTGTGCCCATCTTTGTGGGACGTGGTCCTGGACACAGGTTTATGTCCCTGGAGGGTGCAGTGCTCTGTGTCTAGAAGGGCATGGATTAGATGGAGGTCATTGTTTTACTCCTCACGAATTACTGTGTAGATTACATGAGATGATAAAGGACAAGCATTTGGAGAGCTTGCACAAAGCAGAAGTTTAAATAAATGTTAGATACTATTATAACAAAAACCATTTTCTTTTTTGTTTTACCCTGGCTAGGGTCCTGCAAGGTTATTTCAGTGACACCTACAAATCCAAATGAGACAAATATGAAATGAAACAGAAAGCATTGTCTAAGCAAATCAGTGAGTTTCTGTTTTGGGAACAGAAAAATATAACACAGAGACATTTGGAATAGAAGTTTCTACAGCAGGACTCGAATAGTGGGCTTACAGGATATGTGGTATTGAAATAATTATGGAAGGAGAAAAGTGTTTTATTCTTATCTTCAGACAAAAATATAGAAGAAAACACTAAATAAAAATGACACTGTTTCTAAATTAAAAAACAAAATTCTCAATCATACTACAAAAAGTCATAATTTGAAGACTGACTGTGCAAGGTATTCAGAATAATATTTAGTGATGTGATAATTGATAAATACTATAAATTGCCATTTTATTAGCTTAAAATTATCTAAACATTTATGAAGTATCATATTTTGTCCAGCAGTTTAAAATAATCTCTGTTATCTAGAAACACTCATTTTTACATATAATATTCATATATAATGCGAGGATAAGTCTCTATCTATCATCTATTTCCACTAAATCTTCTATGCATTGATTTTTATGAAGATTTCCCCTAGATTCTGAAGTGTTACGGGGATACAGTAGAGATAAGTCACTTTGAAGTATTATCTCTCCAAGATCCTATCGTTTCTATTGACCACTTTCGATGCACACGAGTGATTGGTGCTTCCTTGAATAGAAACCATGCAGATGACACAGAGTTAGTCTGGTAATGTGTGTAGCTGGAGAAGAATGCATCATTATTAAACCTTGCTGTGCTCCTTTTAGCTCAGTCTGGTTACTTCTTTTAAAAAAGTGCTACATCAGATGTTTGGAAGCGTATGCTGTAAAAACAATCAAGATAACAATTTTATATGAACTACTTACCTATACTTATATTTTAATGTTTAAAAATGCTTAGCATATTTGTAACCAAGAAAATCAACTTGCTAACAACCCAACTTTTAGGAAATTATTAGGTAAGTTAAAATGAACTCTAGTAAATGCTATCATTTGTCTTCAGGACTCTTAATCAATTGTCTTTATTTGATTATTTAAGTAAAGATAAATCTTAACATTTTGTTGACCTTTTGCACTCTTTTGGCATCTACTGCATCTTGATTTTACTACTTAATTGATAACACTGGACGTTTCTGTCTTTGATAGTTTTAGTGTGAAATGTTTCATTGACATAATTTTGTAATGTGCTTTCCATTTCTTGATGTTCTATGTTTGGTAAATAATGAAGACTATTTCCTGCATGAATTTTACATGGGCCTTGATGCATTACACTGTTTTGGTACTTTTTCTTAGTATATATTTCATATTTAGTGTTCTGACTGAATATGTCTATACAAATTAATAGTAACCACTATTTATTTATTTATTTATTTACGTATTTTCTGCCAAAGTATCTTATTCTGGCTTCTCATAGTTACTCATCCTTGTGTTTCTTTGGGTACTGATGTTATAGAGCCGTGATCATCCAAAAGCTGGGTTCAAGTCTCACATTTTTAAAATCCATTTGAAGTACAGATTCCTTTAAAGAAATGATCAATTGTTCTACATAACTAATATTTTGCAAAACTATTCTTCAAACTAGTAAAAGCATCATGTTTATTATCAATAAGAACACAATATGACATAATGGACTGAGAATTTAAATTCAGAATTTTTGGGTTTTTTTCTGATTTTTCTTTATAAACAGGTAATTTACTTTGCCATCTTGGTTTCTCATCTAGAAAATGAAAGTCTTCAATGCCTCTGACACATAAAGAAAACACAGAATCTTTCACTTCATTTGTGTCCCTATTCTTTTTCCAGGACAAATAACTACACATTATTTAAAAGTACACAACTGCAAGACGACAATGATATACTCTTTGTAGGCAACTATGGGTTAGTAGAAAAAAGTTGGAACTAAAGTTTAAAGATGCAGGTTAACTTCCTGGTTCTGTGACTCACATTGTGTGCATGTGCCTGCGCTTCCTCATCACAGAATGGTGCTCGGCGTTTCACAGCTGTGGTGTGTACGTGCACATATGTGTGTCTGGTTTTAAGAAACATATAAAAAGCATTTTCTAAAATCTAAATGTCTACAAATGCTAGTTTTCATTGCAAATAATGTGATATTAGCAAAAAATACATTGATAGCAGCGAAAGGCAGCATTTAAAAAAAAAGTGGTTCATATATGTTGCTAGTTTGGTCCAAACTCCTGGGCTCAAGCAATCCTCCCGCCTCAGGAGGAGTGGCCAGGACTGCAAGGGTATGCCAGCACCCTGGCTGGAGGCAGTATTTTTAAAAGTTTTATGTTTCCTTGAAAAAAGAAAGGCTTCAGTTGTGGAAACCTTGACCAAATTGAATGAGCAGCTTGGTGAAACAGAAAGAATTAGCCAAATAACAGATCACATCCTGACACACCAGAGACCTGCAGAAGCAGTCTGGGTCACCCTAGAAGCCAAATAACAGACCAGAGACCTGCAGAAGCAGTCTGGGTCTCCCTAGAAGACAGAGCCTAGGGAGGCTGGTAGTCACACCCGCCTGGTTCTCCATTCACTCATGAAGAGCTGAGCTCTGTAAAAGTCAGGAGCACCACTTCACTTTGCGTTCCAGGCTGTCCCATCAGAAGGTCAAGCTCCTTAGGCAGGGACTGGTGCGTTAAGGTCCGGAGATATCCCCGCAATTGTCACTGTACTCAGCTAAACCACAATGGGTCACTTGCATAAGGATAAGAGACATTTACACGCTTTTTTTTTAAAGTTACTTTAACAACTGTGTTTCAAACTGGTTAATTTTATGTTTTCTAGGTTTCAAAAAAAACCTCTTTTTCTTAAAAAAATGATCTTTAGATTCCACCTACTTTATTTGTGTTACCAGGTAGTATGATTTCACATAGTTTAGAATGTTGCTTTGTTTTTCTTTGACCAATCTAAAGAAAACACACAATTATTTGCTGCAAACCAAATCAGGTCGAATGATTATGCATAATAACACCTGGCATTTGTAGGGTGCCATGCTTTCAAGTTTGTGTTTTCACCGCACGTTTTCTCCTTTGATCTCCTCATCATACGTGGAGAAAACAGGGCAGGCGTTGCTTTCACTGGCAAAGACTTTAAAAATCTAGAGTACGTCCACTCTTTCAAGGAGCATCAAGCGAGTAGCCAGGTGAGTCACAAAGTTTACTCTTTATCAACACGGGGGTTTTTGAGTGTCCCATCTTCATTTCATATAGCAATCTATCCCTTAAATAGCAATCACTGACTTTTTTAGATGTGGGCTTCCAGCCTGCTGTGCTAGACTCATAAGTGGTCACTCTATTTTCACACTAATTCTTTAGTCTATTCTTGAGATTGCAGTCAGCAAAGTCTTCAGAATATAATCTTAGCTGTCTTCATCTCTTACTCCAAACTTTCAAAGACTGCCTCACCATCTAAAGCAATTCCAAAGTTCTCATTCTGAACTATGAGGCCCTCCAAGGTCTGACCTCCAGGCCTGTTCTTTCATAACTCACTCCAGGATAGCCGCGTTTGCTTCTGTACCACATAAAGTAAGAGGACTCCAGCCTCAGGCTTTTGGGGTTTTGCCTGGGATGGTCTCCTTCCAGGCAGTGCAGTCTGTGTTTTCAAATATGCACTTTTTGTTTTACATGGCCCTCTGCTTACTATCAACTTCTTAGAGAAGCCCTGCATATATAGAGTCCTCCAAATGTACATTAGCCTCTGACTTTTTACTCTTCTATATCCCAAGCTACTGGGAAAATGCCTACCAAAACAAGTCTCAACAAACACAAGTTGAATAAACAATTAAATGAACTAATGGGTGGGTCCAGTTGAGAGGAAAGAGATATAGCAAGTTTGGGTTCTTGTCCTAGCTAGATATTCAAGTGGGTTTAGTCATAAGTGTACTGGAGATTTGAGCAACTGTTCGCTTTCGTGAGCACTTTCCTTCCAGAAGATCTCTAAACCTCTGGTTTCCTTACATGGTTTAAAATGGCACATGTTAAAATTTTGCTCTAAAAGTTAGGAAATATATTCCAGAAGGAATTTATTCATGTAGAGCAAGTCTTATAAGCTCCACAAAAGAGATTTTCAACATCCCTTTCACAACTTCCTGAATGTAAACTGAAAAACCAGTTCTATACCAAACAGCATGGGCATATTTCTTTTTAACCCTACCCACATAATTTTAATAAATTAAAACTCTTTATTTTGCTGTAAAGATTAACAAAAGAAAATATTTAATACAGGACACATAATTTATAGGATTATTTTATAATAACACCAAAGAGTCAAATGCAAAAGAGTGTTGGAGATCTGTTTGCACACTAAAGACTCAAAGAATCCAACTGAGGGCCTGAATCCCATGGAAATCTCTCTCGTAATTCCAACTGAACACCTAGAACCCATGGCTATGTTCTCCACAAGTTCAGCTGGAGGCCTACAGCCCATGACAAAGTCTTATGCAAGTCTGTATCAAGGATCTGCACTGGGAAGACCCAAGGTCAGTGGTAGAAGCTATAAAGTCTGCACCAGGGGAGTGAAGGATCTGTGCCAGCAGACTGAGACATCTGCACTGGAGTCAGGAAGCAACTTTCAAGGTAAGGACCAGAGCTCCCCCAAAGAGAACCACAGCCACCTTCAGTGACAGCAAGGTCCCGAGCTCTGCCGACAGTAAGAACAACCGAGTTCACCGTAAGAAAACCAGTGTGACAAGCTTCTCCAGGAAGATCAACAGTGCACCATCTTCCCCTCCACTTCTGCTTTTATGCTGTCGGCAGCACTTCTCAGGCGGGCTTTCCATACCCAGAACCAAATTGACTCAGTTCAACTAGGTGTTACAAGTTGAATATTAGTTAATCCATGACACTTTATTTATTTGAACAGGTTACTCATATATTCGACCGACTTAGCAGTTGAAATTACAAGATCTCACAGAATCTCAGCATTTCATCGAAAGTTACTTGACAGAGGCAAATACACAAAGTGTACCTTCCTTAAAATAGAAGTCTCTTGGTGATATGGAATATCTTCATAGCCACTGGCCCACTTTGGGGGTACAGGGGAGATTTTTGTGGGCGAGGTCCCAAGGTTTAAAGAACGTACTTGTATAAGACATTAGCAGCAACAGCAGGCAGCATGGAGCAGAGCAGTGTACAGCAACATGAGCGCACAGAGCAAGACCCAGAGCAAGAGCCGCCTGCATCTTTATTGTGCAATTCTTACACAGGTTGTTATTTCATGTTTACATTCTTACATAGTGCCATAACCAGCGTATGTGTGTTTCTCTGTGCTAAGTTTTGGTTGTATAGCCATCCCACTGCAAGCCTGCACTAGACAAGTGGGGTCGCATCCTCGGTGTCCTTAGGTGACCCTGAGCTTTGAAGCAATCTGAGTGGTTCTCCACAATAGCCAATCTTTCAAAAACAAATAAAAAGATCTGTACCACCTTTTCAGAGTGCTTGAAAACTTAAAGTTGATTTCTTTGTCTTTCTTCTTAATACACATAGCCTTTTCATTAACCCCAAAGTAGATATAGAAAAAAGTCTAAATGATGATTGTCCCAAGTCCTACAGTATGTTCTAAGTTTCTGGTACCTGTACCAAGGAAAGAAGAACTCAGGGAAAAAAGAAAAAAATCAACAGTATGCGCTGTTTAAAATTGATAATAGTATTAAGGGAAGAAACTTAAGAGCAGAAGTTCCTCTGGTCACTTTTCTAAAGGCAACCTAGCTCTCATGTATCATACAATTTGCTTTCATTTTCATTATGTCTGCCCAACAGATTTGTGATAACACAAAATATTTTGCTTTGACACTTTACAGTTTAGAGAATGCTTTAAAAAATGTGTGACATTGGTTTCTTATAATTACCCAGTAAGACAGGTGTTACTATTTATATTGTTTCACAGTTGACCAGTCTGACACACATGGTGAAACAGATCAAAGACATTTTTCTCTGTGGTTCTACATTTTCCTATTAAAGTATGTGGTTGCTTTGATTACAAAGACATAAAATTACTCAGGTATTTTACCAAACTACTGGCTCAGGTCTCCTGAGTTCAGGACAATGCAAAGCAATGATGCTCTTTTCATTGCCCCATACTTCTAACTACAAAACACATTGCAGCTCTACCCATCTGAGTATCACAGTAGGTTATGGGAGTTCTTAGTGGTTTACTCTTGGGGAATTAATTAATGAATTGACAGTCCTGCTGCTGTATGTATTTCTTCTCTGTGTTTTGACATCGAGGGCATCATTTCTCCTTTTGATCCACCTGAAAGCTCAGTCTCTGCACAGGATTTGTCAGTAATCTCCAGGTGATTCCAGTCGTCATTTTCAGGGTGTAAAGAAAATGGGAGCTGACTGTCTTTCAAGCTGTACATGTGGCCAGTGCACATATTGTGTTTCGGAGTTACCATAAAGAGCGTTTTATTCCTATTCATTTAGGTGTTACTTCTGACACCTAAATGGAAAGTAATTTCAGGGAATCATTCCATAAAGATTTTTAGTGCTCACTTATAAACATGTACTGTTTATTTATCCGAGGTCACTACAAAGGAAGACTTCTAGTGCTTAGCCATGTGTAACTCTTCTCTCTTCCTAGGCGCTAAGAAGAACAAGGTCTCCCACGTGTGAACACCTCTGGGTAGTGGTTTTGTGAGCAGGAATGGTGAAGCATTTAGTTACTAACCAGACCCTTCGGCACTCTTTTCCCTGCCGCAGCCGCCAGGGTTGCTTTAACTTGCACGTGCTGGTCTGGAAGACAGAGAAGATGCACTGGTCAGGTCCTCACGTGATGTGGGTAAGACCACAGCCTGTCATGGACTGGTATGATTGAGTAGAAAGGAGCTTTACTGACGTCAGCCACTGAGATCCAAGTGTTGTTTTGTTACTTCCCAGTCTAATTAAAAATTCTAAGGCTATTGTCTAAAGGGCACTGAAACTGGATTCAGAAGATCTGGATAACAACCAACTCAACAGGCTTACTAACTTGAGTAAGTCAGATTTGTTGTTTCACTTTCTTTCTTTCTAAATACAGATGACAAAAATATTTCCTGTGTGCTGATTATGAAAATCAAATTAGATAGTGTAAGTTGAGTCACTCTGGAATAAATGTGGAGACATATTTTGTGTTTCTTTGTAATTATGATTTCCTAATTAAGGAAATTTCTCTTCCCAAAGTTCTACTCTGTACTCCACAGACAGAATAGATATAAAACCCAAGTTAGAGTTTGAGCGTGGGTATTCATTTGTTGTGAGCCATTATTGACATCAGTAATTAAATTCAAGTTATTTTAGATTAGATATTTCAGAGTCAGGTTCAATTCCGTGACAACCAGTTATTTCACCTGTGTCTATATGTTTTGAACTCTTGAGAATTAAGGTGTTTCTTTATATTTCTTTCAGCATAATATGATGAACAAAGCTAACTATGTCTTGACAGAAAACAGCACCAATCTTTATCCTCATTTTCCAGTGTAGCAGGGCAAAAAGGTAGGGAGTTCTGGCAGGCACTCACTGGGTATCTTATTCTATTAGTTGACTGGGCGCAGCGGAGAAGGGAAACATACCTGAATTAAGATTTTACACTTTGGGGCCATGTAAGGACCATGTCTTTTCCTAACATAAGAATGCAGAGGATATGGCGTCTTCAAGTTCTCTCTCCCCTGAAGAAGGGAGTGTTTGGGTTCCTTAAACAGACACCCGGGGTCTGGGTGAATGTGGGCACGCTGAGTCAGCCTCAATGCCGTGCTCACCACCTCTGAGTCACTAAGCATGGGAGTTTTTGATGTCTTTTTTTCTTAACTGTGAAGTGATACAGTAAGAGCAAATAATACACGGTTGTTTAGAACATGAAGGAGATAATGCACACAAAGTTTTTAGAGAAAGACCAGGAGCATAAGGCTTCCTTACTATTTTACCTTTTCAATCAAGCCACAAACAATTTTAACACAAGCAAAGGAATCGTAGGCTCTAAAAGAAAAGGGAGACAAAGGAGTTCGCAAGTTTCATGCAAACACTTAAGTGACAATAGATGAGTAAAGATGATATTAGATGATTTGCGACATTGTTCCAATTTTGTGACAATTTGTAAGACTATAAGGCTCTGGGCCTAAATTTTTGGTTTGTTTGGTTTTGGTTTTGGTTTTCCATGGAGGACCTAGTTAAAGACATTATGCTTTATACCTAAAACACAATTGAACCCTTCAAAAAACTCATTATCTTTTTGACAAAACTACATGTGGTGGAAAACTACTCCTCCTCACTTTGAACACATCTGTCTTTCCTACTACTTTCCGAAAGAGTCCCAGAAGTCCCCTTTTGTGAGTGTCACTGTTTGTACTGTCAGGGCTGCCTCAATGTCCTGCATCGATTCAAAACATTTACCTTTCTTGCTCATTTCGGCTCTGGGGAAGAGCCAGGAGTCAATTGTTGCTGCTGCGGAGAATCAACGGGAGGAGGACACAGGGCCCTGCTTCCGCCAGCCGGCCTGCCGCTGGCACCAACAGCAGCATTCATCGTGTTTTTGATGGCTCCTTGGGTAGACACGAAAGGGCACCTCAAAGCTGCATGGACAATGGGACCACTGTGCTTGAAGTAAGGGAGATTAATGGCAATGTGCCTTTTACTGTAATTTAAAAAGATTTAAACATTCATCATATATTCAAACTTTGTGTCTTCCTAGACACTCAAGTGTAAAACTTGGTGTCATTCCCAACACTGTGCATCTCCCTCTTCCAAAACAAATCAGTGACCAGAATTGGTCAAGTATCTTCACATCAGTTTTTTCAATTCCCTTTCTGTGGCCATTTTATGCTGCATCCTTTTCTAGCCATGTTCTGTTGACAAAGTCCAAGCATGGAAGAAAATAGACCCATGTTCTGCTGACAAAGTCCAAACATGGAAAGAAAGAGAGACCCATGTTCTGCTGACAAAGTCCAAACATGGAAGGAGGACATCTTCTAAGAAAAGGCTGCAGCATAAAAATTGGCTTTGTGGGAATGGGTTAATGGTTCTTGGGAACTATTGTGTTAACTTGTGCTCTGATCCAGTTCAGAAAATTTCTCTTCTTTCTTTCCCATGCACAAAATCAGTAAACAAAGTGCAGACTCCCTAAGAACAAAAGGATAGTTAATGAAATATTTTTCTATAATTAATGGTGTGGTGGTCTGATGCCGACTCAGACCGACAAGGCCAAGGCCAGAGTAGAAGTTTTAGAGCCTTTAATGATAATAATAATGACCAGGTGGCTGGGGCTGCCTGGGAACCTCCATGCAGAGAGGCCGACATGCTACTATGTTTTGTCTTTTAAGACAGACAAGGTAAATAACACATCCTTGCAGCTGTAAGAACATCGCAGGGGGATGGGGGGCTAAATCATGGCTGAATATGGTCTTGTGCAGGCTTTTAGCTAGGCTACCACAATGGAGCATTTAGAACAATTCGACCCCCTATAGTACATTAGACCTCCCTAAATCAAGATTGATATTTTAAAGCAATTGTTAAGATTTTTTCCCCATAGGTAAATAGAGAAATTTGATTCAACTAATTGAAAACCAATCAGTAATCTATTAGTAGCCAAAACATGTTTCAAGGTCTTTAACTAAGTGTAAACTTTCTGGCTATGCTGATGAGTCATGTAACCATAGAAACCACGTAACCATAGAAACACCTGTTGATCTCATTCTTGTTATCTAAACTTTCAACCCTTGCCAAAAAGAAAGTACAAATTATTCTGTTAGAGCTTGCAAAGTAGTAGTGATAGCAGTAGTAGTAGAAAGAAGCAGTAAACGAAGCAGATTCATGCAGTATTTGAGATGTTTGTGTGTCTATTCTCCACACGCCGACGCTCAGCCCACCTTCGGGGACTCTGTGGACCCAGCCCGACTGGACCGCGGCAATTTCACAAATCTCTCAGCTTCCCACAGCCTTATTGCTCTGGTCTTTCCCTCACATTCTTTTCTATTAGTGCAACTCACCTTACGCTTGCTGGAGCAAATAGAAATAGATTGGTTTTTGTTCTTCCTTCCAATGATACTGGTTTCAGAAAAGACATCTGCACTTGCATGTTCATTGCAGAATTATTCATAATAGAAGAGATGTGGAAATAGTGTTTCCTGAGGGATGAATAAAGGAAATGTAATACACATACATACACACGTACACATGTGAGGGAGTTTTATTTGGCCACCAAAGAGAAAATGCTGTCATTTAGAGCAACACATGTGAACCTGAGGAACATCATGCTAAGACAGATGAGCCAGGCACCCAAAGGCAAATACCGTATAATTTCCTTTATATTTGGAATGCAAAAATGTTGGACTGATATAAACAGGGAACAGACTGGTGACAACCAGCATCTATGGCAGGAGAGTAATGAGTGGGCAGGAGAAATAATGATCAAAGGGTGGAAACTTTCAATTACAGGATGAATCAGTTCTTGGGATGTAAAGTACCATAATTAATATTGTATTCCACATTTGAGATTTGCTGAGAAAACAAATCATGTTTTCTCATCTCTTCATATACACATAAGTGGTGACTGTGAGGTAAGAGATGCACTGTTTGAGGTAATCGTTTCACATGTATACATGCATCAAAACATCACATTACATACTTTAAGTATGTACAACTTTGTCAGTAATACTTCAGTATATTTAGAAAAGATAAAAATTAATAAAGCAATAACAAACATAAACTACCTCATCAAAATCCCACTGGCATTTCACTGGAGACATATTGCACTTACTTGTATCAAAATTCATATAAAAACTGTAGGTCAGTTTTGCTAGACAAAACTTGATAGCAAATGTTGCCATGAATTGAATTAAATTGTAATAACATATGTATTTCCATTAAGAAATTGAAATAAATATGTTAGTATAGCTTATGTTTCCTAAGTTAAAAAGCATATGGAACAATTTTTCATAGAAAAGTTATTATGAGATTCAGAAAATGGAATTCTTTTGTATGTATTGCAAACCTCACTGTCTATTGAAGGAGAGTTTATTTTACGTGATCAAAGCATACAAATAAGTGCCATTACTAACACAAACGTGACTTTACATCCCTCAGCCAGTGTGCAGATCCGGACGTCAGCTCCTGTCAGCTAGGGAAAGGAAGCTGTGTGGATGTCGATAGCATTGTGATCTGCAGGGTAACCAGCTGTCTGCTGCAGACGCGGATATTCTTTGGAAAATAAATGAAGTAAAAACAGGAAAATTTCTTCAGTCAAACAGATTATAAACTTTTTTTAGACTCGTACTTTCTACAAGTGGATAGCTTACATACTCTAGTATAGTATATCTTAAACAAAACTATGCAGAAATGAACTGATGAAATAATTAGGGCTAGATAGTTGAATACATGATAAAAGGAAATGAAAAAAGAATAATCAATCTCCTCACACTAAAATGTCTGTCATCCATCATGAAACACTGTGAATAGCCATGTTTTAAAAAAACATGATTAATTGGATTTGTTATCATTTTGGTGGCTAAGTGAGGTGTGATTTGAAATTCTTGTGTAAGAAGTGGAGGAGTCAAAGAAAAAAGAAATAAGTAAGAAATGTTATCTTTTCTTGAGAAGTTTGGATTTTAATATGGCAAATCCATTTATCAAGTGATCATAAACTGATTAACTAAACTGGAATTTTCCTTGTTTGCTGAATATTGAAATTATTTTTAATACCCACTTTACTGACATATTTGTGGCAAAACATAAAACTAAGAATTGTTTTTAAAAAGGGAAAGTAATATTTGGGTCTACTTCCCCACTAATATTGTTAAATTAATTAAAAAGGAAATACTTAAAAAAACAAAATGTCAGTATTATTCATAATATAATAAACTATCTTGGAGTTTAAAACATAGCAAGATAGACACAAATATAGACCTTTCTTCCTTCTTTCTTAGAAGCTACACTGGGAGGTATCTATACTAACATTAAAATGAATATTGTCCAAGAATTCAGATCAAATAAGTTATTCTTGAATTTGAAACCACTCTAAAGTAATTAGAGAAAGCTTTGAAATGGATATCATGTTTTCACTTTATTGTTGTTTCTAACTCGATGTCCATGCTTTGTGAATTTTATAAGCCCTTTGTGTGTGTGTGTGTGTGTGTGTGTGTGTGTGTTCTCACACACACAAACAAGTCTACATGTGCATATAGAAAGAAAGCAAGCGGGAAGAATGTGTCTCTCAGCTTCAATTTTGTGTGCAAAAGATGCGGGAAAGAAAGGGCTGAGCAGAGGAGCAAAGGCAGGAAGTGCCAAGCTTGGTGGGCTATGCCACAGGAAAAAGTGTTACTCTCAAAATAAGCACTACCCTTAAAAGTACTGGCGTTAATTTGATTTTATACTCAAAATGAGTATATTAGTGCTATCAACAACTGGTTCTAGAGAGTCTATCAAGGTGTGGTTACTACTGTTCTGTGAAATTCAGCATTTCAAGACTTTTAATTTGCGGTTATCATACACGCTGGCTTTTAAAGGACTGTCTGAAGATATTCGCTTGTTCCCCTGCCCCAAAGAATGGTTCATGAAAATCAACCCCAATCAAACACAAAGCAACCGCACTCCCAGACATCTTGTTTCCCTCTCTTCATCTTTCCTGGAATGAGCACGATGAGAAGTGAATGGCGGAGTCCTTCCGCAGCAGGGCTCCATCGCCCTTCGTGGACCTCCCTCAATTCCTCAGGCACGAGAGCTCACTGCTGGGCTGGGCTGGCTTCGAATGATGGCTCTTTACGTTTCCCAGCTACGTTTAATTCTAATGTGCTATATACTGCCTGTCTCCCTGCTCCTGAGACTGACTATGTAATATCCATGCTGCTGGCCTACTTCAGGGATGGCAATCAGAGTGTCAGAATCCCCTCCCTCGCATCCATGAACACATAGAGATAATCGGTAATCATATTCCTGCCCATTTAGTTCAGACATCTGACTCTTTCTGGCTCACCACTACGCTTCCAACAGTCTTCTGCAACCAAAGCCTGAAACTTACCTGGCATCCCTCATTTACTCCTTCTCACTTAGTACATGTGCATTTTAATGAAGAAGCTCTGGAGACAAATGATTTCATTTAAATTTATTTTTATTATGAGTACATGCTATTAAATTAATAAATTACACATATTACAGACATCATCTTAACAGTCATTAAATTTTATATTATATTTACTTAGAAAACACTATGAAAGGCAGATGCTATACCAAGAGTATTTTATTAATTAAAGAGGTACCTACATTTGCTTAAAATTGCCCATAAACACAAATGTGTGTTGTGTTATAGTTTTAATCTATAGAAAATCTTGCTGAGAGTATGAATTTGAAGTATTATTCTTTCTTTTATGCTCCCAAGATTTGTAATATTATAACATTTAATTATCATGCTTGCCACATTTTTTGTAATTGTGTTTTTAGGTCTCACTAGATACTTGGAAGCAAGAGAGCCTTACTCCCTTTACTACTTTAGTATGCCACACAGTTTTTCACACAGTACAGCCATGAAAAATATTAATAAGAATAAATCTCTGGATAAATGAAATATTTAATTTATAACAAGCATTCCTGCCATTCTACATTATAGGATTAATTCTATTTTTAGTGCTGCCAAGATATTTAAATTTTCTTATCTTAAAGAAATTTTAGACAAACCAAATATATATTTCCCCCTAAGATATGCCTGTTTTTGCTTGTTGAAATATAAAATTTTCTGATGTTAGTATTATATTCTCAACGAGTAGATTTAATGTTACAGGAAAAAATCTCATTAAAAAGAAATCACTATGTACATATTATAAACAAAAATACTAAAAAGTGGAACATCACTCAGTCTGACATTTAGTGTGTGAATTCCTTGATGAATTGCAGAAAATGTTGGCATGCTACCAGGCATATTTGAAGTCATTATTTAAGACTTGTTGATTAATAGTGTCGTGCTAGTTTATGTTGTCAAACTCAGCTCTTACTGAGCTATCAAAGCTACTCAAAGCTTAGAATCTTATTCTGTGTTTTGACACTTACTTAGCACCACTTCTCTCTACCTCTGCTTCAGTGAATGGGATTTGTTAAATCCTGATGGCTATAATTCATGAATCTCAAGGACATTCCTTCAGTATGTGAAGATTGGCCTACGTTAGAGATGCTGTCTTGAGGGAGCAGTTGACTGGAAGTCCTCAAAGTGCTGCATTTACAAGTCACTAAGTCACTTCTGAGTATATGTGCATTGGTGTCGGGGCAGGCTAGTATAGGAGAGAAAGGCCTGGGAATGAGGAGCCGCTGGGCCCCCACAGAGGACGGGATGGAAACCGGCCTCTGTTCTCCAAGTATGAGAAGCCACTGACGCATTGTAAGCAGGAGACCAATGCCACGTGGCTCTGACTTTCAAACTGACATTCTGCTTATGGCCTGGAAAATGATGAGAATAATAGAGTAGACCAAATCCGTGATCTACATGGCAAATGACAATAACTTTGGGGTATATGGAAATCGTCCTAGAAGTATGTTGGGGGAAAATTTTAGAAACTGGTGTCGAGTTGCTTTTGGAGGAGGAGCAGGAAATGAAGATTCACAACTGCCCAGCTGGGACATAGTGGTGATAGCCACCCATGGGAAACACCAGGAGAGGCTTCACACGGAGAGCAAGAATCCCACATGGCGCATTGGTCGCACTGACCCTGTGTCGCCTGTGAGAAATCAGTGAGGAAAGACGCAAAGATCCACAAGTCAGAGTAACTTTCCCCCGGAGGTGAGCACCTGTGAGTCACGGGTATCAGGCCGTGACGAGAGGGCCAAGGAGGGAAGTCCTGCAGGGGAGGGAGGAGCCTAGCAGACCTGAGGACGTCCAGGCCAGCAGACGCCTGCGATGGGCTTACAAGGCGGAGACACAGTAGTGCGAAACTCCCCGTGGGTGTTTCATGCAGTTGGTATTGTTAAGAACACAAATAAGAAAAAGAAGTAAGTACAGGAATGTATGTGAATAGGAAGACCAAAGGGTTAAAATCGGAGCACACTTCCTCCCAGAGCAGTGGGCAAGGGAGGCTGGACACCACCGTGCGGAGTGCAGCACAGCTGCGGAGCCCTGGCTGGGCAGGCGTGCAGTCACCTTCGCATTGCGGTGAGCGTCGCTGACAAGAGCGACATGACTGCAGCCAGGGAGCCCGGAGAAGTGGCCACTGATTTTGCCCACACTGGGTGCTGTGCGGAGAGAAAAAAGACACTGGGAAGTCTTAAGGAAATGAGGTTTCCTGTTGGCAGGACATGGAGAATGAGAAAGAAGCCACTGGTTTTGATGACTAAGCAGATGATAGAGACAGCCACGGCTACTTCCTCTCATGGGCTTCAATCACACCAACTCTCACATGCTTTCCTCAACTCACGAAAATAGTGTGTTCATGTGTTCACTTGATTAACCATTTCTAATGTTTCCAGATCCACGTGTGGGGTTAACGGAGCTGGCCTTCCTCAGGGAAGGCTCGGTGTCCTTGACCTGGGCTGTCGGCAGTGTGTTTGTCGGGGTGGACACACTCAGAGAGGAGCTTCCGCTGTGGCATGCTGACTTCGAGCTGACACTGGGACAAACAAGGGGATGTAATTAACCAGTTTCTCATGAATGAGAAACTTAGGACAAGGTAAATGCTGGAGAGAAATATTTATAAATCATCAGGTCAGTCAAAAGCAGAAAAGCGATAAAAATGTACAATTAGCAGAACCAAAGCAGTGAGCCAAAGCAGTTTCCTGTGAAACAGATTCTAAGCTCTAGGCTGAGAAAGAGCTGCCAAAATGAAAACAAACACTGAAGTCAGAATTGTTGAAAAAGCCATGAGAAGCAAAAAGTCTAGGAATAAGAGGTCTAAAGTATTAGATACAAAAAAGCAGCATTGGATCTGGAAGCAAGGTCCTGTGATTTTGTGATGTTTCTACCTCTCTTTCTGAGCCTGCATTTCTAAATAAAAAATTGAATTTTAATGGGCTGCAGTGACGCAAACCTCATGATACCCTATTCCTCCAACTGAGTACAACTTTTAAAAATATGAAAAAACATACAAAAAAAATCTGCAACCATCTGAGTACTCGAAAAATAGATTAAAAACAGAAAAATATGCAGGGGATCAAAATCCGGAGCAGCACCTGCAAGAGAGTGAGCTTCCGTTTCCTCTGCCTGTGAGGGTTTACCCCACGGCAGGAGGGTGGCGGCTGTGGCTGCAGCCATAACTTCATCTTCTGCGAGCAGACAAATTGGGAAGGTTCGGTCTGATAGATTGAACTGCTTGATCACTAAAGAGAATTGTTGGAGATTCTGGACACCTGATTTTAATCCTGTCTTCACTATGGGCAGTCTGTTCCAGCCATCTTCTTTGAATACTGATCTCACTCATAGATATCAGGACACTTTCCTGCTGAAGTGGTCAAATCCGTGGTAAATGTCATCCGAAGCAGAGTATTTCAGACCGTTTCAAGAGATCGCAAATTTGTACTTAATTAGGATTCAAATTTGCATTTCTGTTGGTTCATTATGTTTGATATTTTTTATAATATGTGTCCATATTCCAGATTTTATCTGAACAGTGTGGAGGTTCAGATAATTATCATGCTTAGCTTCTCTCAGTACATTTAATGAAATTATAATTTGATCATCTGACATCATACCATAAATGCAGTTTCTTAACTGATTCTAACAGTTCTTTACAGGCAACTATAGATAGAGCGTCCCCGCTTTTGTCTGTCAGATGTTCTATTTAAGCACAATCTCTAATAAACAAGGACCTCCATTTAGCAGTGATGGAAATCTGCTCACTATGATCTATGACTTCTTCAGGCTTCCTTTTTTCCACATAATTATGGTTTTGAGAGGTTTGTGAACCAATTTAATCACTTGGAACTTAGGTCGTTACACTGTTCGTACCTCTTGTTATTATTATGACTTCTGGTAGTGGTTTCTGAATTAGTGTCACTGGAATAAGAGTTTGATATTTTTTCTCTTTACAGTGTTATTTGGAATAATTACAGTTTTTGATACAGTCACTTGGAAGGAGATATCCAGTGTGATTACAAATATTAACCATGGTTCCTTTTAAATCAATTATATTCTTGTTATTTCAAAAGCAAATATTTTCAACCACACTCTATTTTTCTCTCTCTTCCCTCTTTTATCTTCTCTCTCCTCCTCTTCAATTTTCCTTCACTTTCTCTCTTCCTCTATTCCCTTAAAGTATTTTAACATGAGCACACTAAGTCTTCTATTATTGAGCTACACACCTCTAGTTCCTTACCAGTTTAAAGTCAGAAAACAAAGCTAAGTAAATATCCAGAAAACAAAATACTTTCAAGATTATGGAGATTCGAAGTTAAATCCAAAATAATTTTCATTAAAAGTATAATTTACATCTTATATAATTCACATTAATGAGTTGAGATTACCCGTTTCTCTGGGCATTGCATATAAAGAAATCTGCATTCAAACCACAGATTCTAGAGAATAAAATTGTCCCAAATTTTAGGTGGGACCCTTCTTCTCTTTGGAATTGGTAAATTTCTATTATGACGATGATATTGTGTATATGTAGTAACTGGCTATGATGACAATGGAAATTAAAACTGAATTTGCAAATTCAAAAACAGAGGCTTTGATGAAAGATTAGGAACTAAAAAGAGGTGGAAGACAGCACTGATAGAGAGTAATCTATTGGTGGTTCCTAAGAGCCAGAGCAGTAAGAATGGTAAGAGCAAAGAGAAATGGGGAGCATGTATTCCACACATCATGAGCCAAGCAGGACAGAGAAAAAGACACACATTCACCTTCAGCAAGGAATAGGGCATGCATTGCAGCCTGGGAAAGTGCAAATCACATGCCACTTTAAAAGATAAATTCATATTTAAAACTTTGGAATATATGAGGCATTTTGAAGCTCCGTAGACATGCATGGACAATTCACACTCAAACACATCTCACAGAAACAATTAAAATAAGCCTAACAAAGAGGCATAGAAATATGAATTATATATTTAAACACAAATTTAGAATAATACTTTGAGTCCATATGTTTTATCTTCTCTTGATAATATCTTCAGGTATTATCATTTTTAGATTAAGCAGTAGCTAGTGTCTATAAGCCTGTTAAACTCTACATACGAACTACATTGCCATGTTGATTTCTTTCAATTTAATTTAACCAAGACAACTAAAGATAATAACCATCTTAGACCATATGCCTGCCTATCCATCCAGCATTTCATCCCACACTACTGCTGATAGCACTACTGTACCACATGCACACGTACACACACTTTAATCTTAGCAATACCGTGCACTGGCTGCTGGGGTTTAAATGATTCTTTCAATTGTTCAGTTACAATTACACAGAAGTGGTGGGATTTCATCTTGACCTGTCTGATTATTCTTTAAGTGCAAAGTCCCCACTTCATTTTAGGAGTTGAAAATATAGAGTGGTGAAAATCAGAGTTGACCCTGCGGTTCCTTCCTGTAATTCCAGGACTTGAGAAGCTGAGGCAGGAGGACTGCCATGGGTTCAAATCCAGACTGGGGTACACAGCAAAATCAAACTTGGACTACATAGGTATGAGTGCATGGGAGCCAGTGGTTACTGGGGAGGGAAAGTGCGCCAGTGCTGCCGAGACGGGTGGTGCTAAGTCCTCGGGGTGGGAGGATCCATAAATTTTCCAGGGAGTCCTTGGAAGGCACAGAGCCTGTAGTTTGCTTTGTTTTGTTAAAATGTAAGACAAGTTTATGACCTTAGGAGGCAATAAAAAGCAGTCGCCTTCAGAATAAACCCACTGCTACCACAAAGCAATTAGATTCATTCAGTCATTTGTTTCAAACCATTTTTAAAATGTAATTGCATTTAGTTTCACTTCTCATCACCAAAAATTTATTGATAATAATACAAACATTAACTTCAACCTCTAGTTTCCTTTTTGGTGTAAGTGTTTGGAAATACAATTTTAAATAATGTTACCTAAAATGCATTAAATAAAATTATATTTCCAAACAAAAGTATGGGTTGGTGGTTTAAAATAGAAAACTGTAAACAGAATTGAACTGCATTTGAATGCACCAGATCATGAGGGATATTTAGAGAATGAAATATCACAGTCACTGTGCCATTTTTCCATAGGCCAACCATTTGCAAACTTAAAGAGATGGAAGCATTCATCACACCACAATGAATATATAGCTATAAAAGTAGTAGTAAATTCAAAAGGTTAAGGGCATTTCAGAGTGGATATTTAAAATGCTGGTTTCATTTTTATCAAGGTTAAATGTACATAAAACTTGTTATGTTGGGGAACAAAACTCAAGCAGGGTTCTTGGAAAAACTTCTTCTTGGAAAACTGTCCTTCATGCAGCAATACCAATATCTAAATATATTTTTAAGTAAGGTCTGTTAAAATATGCTGCTAGAGCCGGGCGTGGTGGCGCACGCCTTTAATCCCAGCACTCGGGAGGCTGAGGTAGGTGGAGCGTTGTGAGTTCGAGGCCGGCTTGGGCTACAACGCGGCACAAGGCCGGCCTGAGCTACATAGTGCGACCCTGCCTCAAAAAACCAGGGCCGGGAGTTTGGCTCAGTGGCTTAAACGCCTGCCCTGGCAGGCGCGAGG